>JAYJMB010000993.1:4658-15463 GCA_036873735.1 Pouteria campechiana | reverse complement strand
CAGTCAATCGTGAGGCCAGGACCTGTACCAGAGATCAACTGGCTGGATGCTATCGAGCTTCATTAAACCGTGCATGTGGGTGGCGTGGCCTGGCCCCCGAGCAGTGCCTTCACTATCGAAGCTACACAGGGCACAGGTCCTCTAGATTAACACCGATACCAGACGTTACGTGAGCTCAGTGCCCCCAACATGACTAACCAATTTTATTACTACCCCACTCACATATAGCGGAAGATCTTTCCTTTCTACAAATACCTATTTTAAGCAGAACTCTGCTTACTTCATGTAAAACTTATTGCAAAAGTTGGCGGCAAGGGCAGTTTCCAAGTACATATATGCAAACAGCCACCTAGTTCAAGAAAAGAGGTTCCAAATGCTATTCACAGAAAGAGTCTCGCTTGGACCGGACAATCCTGGCCCATTCATTTTGCTGAGGGCTCTGCGAGGAGAAGGGGATTGTTGGCTTGTGTGATCTGCTTGGATCTCATGCACATGCCACATAAGATCCAAATATTATAACTTGGTAATGTGCATTTAACACTAGTTTTTTTTCACAAATGTTCTGGGTTTATGCTATAATTTACATCAAAAGATTACGAAAGTTAAAACAGCAAGAAAGTGAACTAAGGCAGTTTTAATTTTTATTGGGGTCTACCATAAATGACGTGCTAGTTTTGGAGGTGGGCATCCTCAAGAGAACAATGTGATGCCTCCAAACCAAGGCTTTTTGGCTTACTTGATGACTCCAAGTCCATCAGCACCCCAGTGGCCTCAGATACAACTGTTGCCCCTTAACCAAGGAACGGAAAGCACCATTTTTATTCTAGAGCAAAACCTGCAGCAGCACCACATTGTATCTTAGAGGCATTCCTTCTCTTGTTGATGAAAGAGGGCATTGTATACGGCACTCTAAAGGAGCTTCAGCATTTTCAGACGTTCCTCGTGTTCAGGGTCCAACTTTGGTGGCGTGTAACATCCATGTAGGTCCTCCACCACATATTCCTGCATCAATCAAACTCAAGGGCTTAGGCAAAGAACATAACCTCTCCACTCACTCAGTTGTTGACATAACATTTTGTAATGCAATACTCATGAAATTATGGATACATTGTATGGTATGATTTCATGCTTTCCCAAACCAAGAGAAAGCATGAATGGACATTATGATAGATTGAGCCATTTCCTGTTTCATACTTCTCTGAAAACAGACATTCCATATATTTAATAGTCAGATAAAATTTAAGTCACATTTTGTGTGCAGCGCCAGACCTGCACATTTGATGTCCCTGCCAATCTTTGTTAATGTATTTGCTGCTAGAATTGGACCATTCAACCCAAAAAAGAAAAAAAAAAACATCTAGATTGGACAACACAAGGCCAAGGGTTAACTATTAGCAATGGACCTTGAGACATGCACTCCTTGCAACCCTTTTGGTATATGTGAAGAAAATGCAAAAGAAAACATTCATATAGATTTGCTAGCAGAATCTGCAAATTGCACATTCACATCCATATCAGCATCCTCACAACAGATGTGAGGTTTCTATCCTCCATCAGGTGACACACATACTCAAGGAGTTTCTACCATTCTTTGTTTATTAATTTTTGGCATAAAAGTGAGAACAACAGGTTTATTTACAAATACTAATGGAAGAGTATGTTTTCTTTTAAGGATGCCTGTGCATAAACCTTTGTTAAATTTTCAGTCTGTCTTGGACAAGTAATAGAAAAATCGGTGTTTGTTGGGGGGGTGGGGGGAAGGAAGAATTCCAAAACTTAAGGGATGCTAACAAATGCATCTTAATGCATCCTGGAGCAGTATTATGTTACTCCAAAACCAATGGTTCCAAAGAAAGCAAATAAATGTACAACTTGCCTTTGTAAGTTCTCTCTTTGTGAGGATGTGGTAGTGTCTCTGCCATATCCTCTGGATTGCCATAGTTGCAGCTAGAAACCCATATGCAATACCAAGTATAGCGAAAATGACTATGAAGACAATAAGCAGCGCAAAGCATAGCTCCATGGATGCTGGGAAGCAGTCCAAGATACCCCATCCATAACAGCAATTGCGGCATCCAGCCATGCATGGATCCGTGTGGTTGAATGACGAGCAGTGTAGTATTAGCCCGAAAAACCCGAGCAGCACAAAGAAGATCAATACCCCTGTTCAATTATCCAAATGTCAAAAATAGAACCTTTACAACCAGAAGCCGAGACTTTGAAAATCAGTCCCACCTGGAAGCACAACTCAGCAAGAAACTGAGGTTTGACTATAGTGAGCAACAAATTTATTTTCTGCATCCTCTGAATAAAAAAATGCAGGGTTTGGAGGAAATGGACAGCAGCTGATTATTGCCTGTCTTGAGCTGAAAGCCCAAGGCCTATGAGTACAAAGGTGGCCTGTACTTTGGGAGCAGTAACTAATTGGGTGGTTTGGTCCAGGCTTGCACATGCTTAGAAGATTGGCCTGTCTTTTATAAGACAGATGGCATGGCATCGTTACTTGGATCATGAGGTAAGGCAGGACCAACCCCCAGCAAACTTCAATTGGCCTTTTTCCATGGCGTAGAAAGAAATCTCCTCATTCTCAAAGAATTTTTGCACACATACATGTATAGCCGAATTCTTAATGCATAAGAGAAATAACAAGATGGTGACAACAAATTGGTTAAAAAGACGACATTTAGTGGGGAGAAATGGCATACCTACACAATAATAGAATGGTATGGGATGTTTGGACAATATACGGTCCCAACCATCACTAAAAGAATTTCTGAAGTTGCCATTTTTATCCATTAAGTATGCAAAGCCACCCATTGCAGCAATTGCCTGGAAATAAGACACAAATTTATCCAACAGGGTAATTTTCAGTTATCTTCAATTCTTCATGAATGTCACAAGAAAACTTTGATCACAAAATACAAAGCAGATGAGAAACAAGGCAGCAAGATCAACAGATCAACAAATCAATGCATTTCGATACACAACATAGAATTTCATAAAATATTTATGCATTACAAAGAGAAATAGCAGAACCACCCTGGGAAATGTGTAGAAAAATGTTTAATTGCAAAGAGAAAATAGTACCCCCTCACCCCCCCCACCGCCCCCACCAAAAAAAAAAAAAAAAAAAAAACAAAAACAACAACAACACAACATACCAAAAGCGCCGAACTATTCCCCAAATTCCAACTCAAAGAAAAATTCATTCACATGGTTGGTTTTCCACAGTACCACAATTCCCCAAAACATTTTGAAATATTTATGTTATTCTAACTTTCACTCCTCTTTTTCTATTTTTTCAGAAAGAATGTCCCAAATTTTGTGCTTCACTTCAAAAGAAATCATCCTCCTGATCTATTTTGCCTTAAAAATAATATCCTTTCAACAGATCTGAAAAGATTGCATTTCCTGTTTCTTAAAGATTTTTACATTTGCACTGGAAATTCACAGCTGGCACATAATAACAGGATTTTGCCAAATTTTGAAGTTTCGATTGAAAGCAATTGCAAATTTAGTTGGTTTCACAGTGGGAACTTGATCCTCCAAATAAAAAAAAATAAACAAAAACAAACTAAAAAAATGAAAAATCATTTATAATGTGTCTCACGTTGGTTCTCTTTCAGAGAGATGTTAATGGAAAGAACCTGAAAAGAAATTTCAGCTGAAGTTGTTGATAATCATATGAAACATGATTCTCAAAGAGGAAAACATAGAGACAGCTTTGAGATTATCATATGAAACATGATTCTCAAAGAGGAAAACATAGAGACAGCTTTGAGATTATCATATGAAACATGATTCTAAATGAGGAAAAAATGCACAGATAAAGAGGAAAAAATGCACAGATAGATAGAAAAAAAAAGCATTTGCATGCATTTCAGAAAGACTAGAGAAATAGAAGCATGATGAATCCACACACAGAAGATTACATGCTCAAACCACTGTATAAAACTAGCAAACACCCCTTTCAACAACAATAAGTTAAAAGGAGACAAAAATAGACCAAATTCCTTACCGTTTGTACTGCCAAGAATACAAGAAGAACATCTCTAGCCACAAAAATTCTGAATTTTATTTTACGCCAGGAGTAGTCCTCCAGCATCTCTACCCGAAGATGGAATTGTGCTTTGCAAGTAGTGCAATGCGAAAAAGCAAATCCTTCCTGAAAGACAGCAGCAGCAGGAATGTTCGATTAAAATAATTCCTAGATCAGATTCTTTCATTGTTAATAAACTTCATCAATTCTTCATACAAATGATCAAAGGCACTGATAAGGTGCCTCTAGAGTCATGAGGGATTCTATCCTTCCATGTCAATTGTTAATGCAGCACAATTGAGATAAATAGATTAGACTGAACATTATATTCAGGACAACCAACAGCTGATGCAGGACTAAACACAAAAAGACTGTCCAGAATTGCATTCAGTCATACAGGTTTCAATAATCTATCATCAGGAATATCCATTAAAGGCAATTTTTGTTCATAAAAAACCAACTGAGGAGATAATTATCGACAAATGCAAGATGCATAGCACAAAAATATTATTTAGGCATGATATTGCATGTTTCCATAGTCATTGGATTCCATACGAATAATTAAATCACTACTCACCAATGGGATTTAAGACTTCCTTTCTTATTAGAAAGATAGAAATTTATGGAAAGAAACTAGGAACAAACAAATTGCAGAAAAATCACCTTAACTGATCGCCAATGATCAAGACATGAGCGGTGAACAAACTGCTGAGTGCCTTTGCACATGCATGGAGATATTAATTCTTCATCTATGCAGAAGGAATAACAATATTTCAGTATCTCAGTCATGCTTGTCAAAAACTATTGAATACTATCAACTTACCATGACTACCACATTCAACAATAACCGTGCATTTCAAATGTTAACAAAACTTGTTGACTTGAACGAGAGCAGAAGTCATGTAAAAGAGTAAGAAGCTAAAAGAAAGTGTCTAGTCAGTGCTACCAGTCCAATATATTGAACAACAAAGTGTGACACCACAGAAGACCATTTGGGCATGGTCTCAAACTTAAGAAATTAGAAGCATTTAATTTTTTTTTCTTTTTTCTACTATTTAGCTAGTATATATGACTATTGTCCAGCCATGGAACAGCCGATGAACCAAAATTACAATTCCAGTTTTTTTCTCAAAGGCATTACAAACTATGGTACGTTCATGTGCTTATAAATTGATCACCACAAGCCTATAACAGGTACTCATGTAATCAGTGTCTAAACCTTCTCACTTTCTGCCAACAGACAGTTATTCATCTTCATGCTGAATTATCCCAATTTTAAATTCTATTGCAGGATGATAGGTAAGGTTCTGAATTTGATGGCTTGATTCGACCAATACTGAACAAGTATGCCAAGGCCTCTATTAACACACACACACACACACACACACACACACACAGAGAGAGAGAGAGAGAGAGAGAGAGGGTCCTGCTCCTATGGAACCAGTTCCACCAAGTGCTTTCATGGAACCTGTCTATTTGGGCATGCCTTGACAATTATATGAATTCCAATCCAATCATTGTATTCAGTGTCGTTTTTTTTTAACAATGATAGCAAAAATCACTTCAGATTTCAATTGGAATCTTACATGGGCAATGTGGGCCACATGGATGCATGGATGGATGTGAAGATGAATTTCAAACAATACACCAGGATGTACATGCAGATGAATTTCAAATGATACAGCAGCTTTTCCAGTCAATTATAACACAAAGTTTCTTAATAGTGTAAATGAGTTAAAAAAAATGCAGAGGAGCCATATTTTTTACAAAGATGACAAAATTACCCTTATCACTCTTTTCTTCTTACTACTCAATCACCACCTCTCTTTTTTTTTCTTTTTTTTAACTACTAACACAACTCACCATCATTATAAACACTACCTTTTTTATTTTCTTTCCCTACTTACCGATACTTTTTCTTCTACCGACATCACCACTCTCTTTTTCTTCTCTAAACTTACAACACCACTCACCACCCACACTACCACCCTTAGCCACTTTTGCCACCAGCTGAAAATACTGTTATTGCCTATTAATGGTTCCAGAGGTTTCCTTGTCCTTCACAAACACTAACATCAACAACAACACAATTGGTCGCCACCAGCTCACTGCCATCACCCACTACTGCCACCATTGCCAAAACCTTCCACTCTGGATCTTCCTGCTTTCCTTCTCCTTCCACCATCATCCACTATCAGACTTTAAAGCCATCACCACTACTCCCAGCATTGCCAAAACCTTCCACTTCCGATCTTCCTCCTTTCCTTCTCCTTCCACTATCAGTCTTTAATGCCATCACCCACCACCACCATGATCGGCGGACAATTAATTGTCATCACTGCACCACAATCGGCAGACAATTCGCTGTCACCACCACCACCACAATCAGCCTTTGTTTCCTCTTCTTCCTCCTCCTCCTCACCCTGCTTCATTGTCACCACCACATTCAGTCTTCCCTTCTTCCTTTTCTCCTCGTTTCATAAGGCTATTTTTTTCATTTTCAAAAACTAGGTGACTCATTTCATTTGCAGATAACAGACAAGGGCGAAGAGCTCATTTGAATGTAAAAACGCTCAGTGGTTTATCTGCAATTATCAGTAAAAGTTAATATCCAATGTGAAAATTTCAGATAAATGTGTTACATCCAAAAACAAATTAGATCTATTTCTCGACGCATGCAGGACAAAACTTGCAGAAATTATCTACTAAAGAGTGCCTCAGCATTATTCTCAATGTATGCTTTTGATTTCAATTTTTCTCTACCCATAATGAGGTTAATGACATCAAAGACTTTATTACAACAAAGCAAAAGTTAATTCAACTAGTATCAAAAACCTAGCACTCTTGGGACATGATTAGTTGCCATGTGCGATTAACCATTGGATCCTGCCCGGTTCCATGAAGATAACACAAATCAAACAATAACGCAAATGACCTTTGATTTTCTAGAGCCATTTTCAATCCACCATTGTTCTGGTTAGGAAATCAGGACCAGCTATAACCCAGGGGTCATTTATGAAATGGCAAGTAATCCAATCTAGCAAACACATTACATACAGGATAACAGCTACTTTGATAAATGACATATTGTTATCATTCAACAGCTTACAAAGTATGGTAAGCTGACCAATTAAACTATTCATGCACTTATTGAACTCGAAATTTGCATAACAAAAAAGTTGCTAGAAAATGCAGGGTTGAATGTGGATATCCCATGTGGGGTTCACCACAAGGCCTACACAACCAGACCCATTTCCACAAAAGCATGAAAATGTGATGGCCATTCTGCCTGAGAGCCACATTATACTTTGAGAATGATACTTGTGCTTGTGTTAGGATACACTTCAGCCTTCAGGTTGTGTTTTTGTCATATGAAACTTAAGGCTATTAGCTGACCACGCATAGGTGGGAAACAGCTCTTGATGATGATGATAATGATGAAACTTAATGGTATTGTAGCTAGCCTTTGAGAATTTTCTCTCCCCCACCAACCAAAAAAAGCACCATAAAGCATCTGAATGATACTTCACGGATATAGGGATGTATTAACTGATCCTACTACTGAGAGTTACATTAGCATGTAAGTGCATTGCATGCAAATTCTAGGAAAGAAACATAATTAATTTTAAAATAGGTGATGTAATAGTACAATCACTGGAAAATCTGAATTTTCATACAAGCAAAAAGTAGGTGGCTACAACTTTTCTTCAACACACAAGACTTGATTGAAAGTATAATATTCAATCATTTGAAAACAACAGAGAATAGTAATTTGTTACTTGAAAATACCTGGTTCAGCATCATACTCGAGGCAGATGCGGCAGCAGGCTGCTGAAGCAGCTTCAATTTCTTCATCCCTTATCTCGTCTGAGCTTACTGGCGATGCCTCTGCTTGATTCTCAAGAAGAGGATCTAAGTCTGTCGGGTTTACTCCAGTGGGCTCCATCTGCAATTCGCTTTTCATTGGAAATTCTGAACATTTGAAAAAAAAAGGCAAAAATCACAAAACCCAAAAAATAAGCGCAGAAAGAAAAATCAAAGCACATGGAAATCCTATAATTATTGAGAATTTCTACTGACAATAGGGGCAGTGGTCTACATGACCATCTGGAGTACCCAGATTTACATGATTGAGACAAAGCTTTAAAAATTCAAAATTCAAACAGTCAAAGGAACCCAGCTACACATTCGTGACATATTTTTTCCCCTCTAGTAAAGCAGGAGCTGATTAAATCTTTTAGTTTTAAAGTTCATGTTTTAGACCATAATGAAGCTTGTCAGATTTTTAAATAGTGGTTCTAGGAATCATGACCAAGATCATTCATGCAGGCATTCAGTGACCATTACCACAAACTCATCGGGAACTAGCTGAATTTTCTCAGCACAGCTTCCCAAACTGACAAATTGGGAACAGGACGCATGATTCTAACCCTATTCAGCATAATTGAGCACATATGTGTGAGGCAACACCTTCGAAAACCTCTCATGACTATGAAACCCAATAAAATGATCCATCTAATGCAAAGAAACAGCTCTAGTGGAGATAAAGGCCCCAAATTGCTATCATCATCACGTCTGAAAACCTCCCAGAAAGGAGAACATCAGATCAGCACAGCAGGTTGACAGCCAACGGAACTGCAGCAAGCATATGTACTTTGCAGACATAATTTCCTATGATCCCTCCAAAATGAGAAAGAATCACTATTTTCACTTCAATAATTGACACAAAACATAATTGAAAAGGAAAGAAAAGCCAATCCGTCAACAAATTTCAGAAAATTGACTGTCAAAACCCACCCGGTAAATCCAAAACCATCAAGGAACTTCAAAACAATCGCCTTTAAAATCCCACCAAACGCCACAGCACCTAAAATGTATAAAGCGACAGCGAAACCAAGAAAAGGTATAAGGATAGGCGAAATCTGCTACATCGAGACAATAATCAGACCCGATTGACATTAAAACCCACAAAAAACTCGAAACAGACATTACAAGAGAGAAGAAGAATTGCTTATGTGCATCAAAAGACATCTGCAGATAAAATTTCTTTTGCGGAGGATAATCAAAAGTCGCAAGAAAATTTCAACTGGGAAAGGAAAAAGAAAACCAAGGAAATGAGAAATTACCAGTAATGGGAGAGAACAAAAGTAGGAGAGGAAGAAACCTGGAAGTAGACGACGAGCACAACGACCGCGTCTCAGCTTCAATCCAAAAGAAAAGAAGCCGATCCGAAATTCCTAATCCGAATGATGGTTGGACAGGGAGGAGGTCTAAAGACTCCGCATCAGTGCACCACGAGCGTGTATAGCACGCCCCCTCGGCAAATACGCTTATAGATTTCTGCGCTGTCTTGCACGCCATACACGATCCGTCAAAAAATGGTTCTTTACTTGATCGTATGATCGGATAATCATTTCGACAATGATGATGATGGATGGTTATAAAAATTGATTGTTGGTCCACATTCATCTGAGGAAGTTACGGGGTTCGAAAAAGACAGAGGATAAAAATTAACCAGAAGAAATGAGGGTTGGACCATCATGAGAGATTGAGCTGGATGATCGGTGATGGATAGCATGAGCCATGCAACGGAGATGTGCTCCCGAGAGATTTGACACCGTTGTGCAAGCGCTTGCAATCCAAAGTTACCGCCGGGCTGCCCGCAACAAACACATTTGACGGGGGTTTAATATTTATCCAAATACCAACGCCCAATTTGTGAGAATGGCTAAAAATTCTTGCACATGAAGAAAGATGACGAGGGATGCGATAATGACGATGATTATCCACTAAATTTTCAATTCCTAGCTGTTTGATTCAATATAGACGGTGTGATTTAATATCCTAACCACCCGGTTACCACGTCCAAAGCCTTTCACGTCTGCCGAACAGAGTCATGCGTGTTGTGAATTTGTTACGCCGGAGGTGGTCCTTTGTAGTGTCAAAGCAAAATATATGCTTGTGCCTTTTTTGAGCTGGTCAATCATTAGGAAATTTGAGCCTAGCGGTTTGCTTTGATTGCGGCAGTGATAAGGCAAAGTAAACGTTAAAAAGATGCCCCAACTTTAGCGTAACGAGGTTGTGATAATAGAATAATGTGATCTATCAAATATATAATTTTTAAAAATTTAGAGATATAAAATAATTACAAATATATTGCGGAAGGTTGAATACCAATTTCAGAATTATGATTATATACAAGATCATATAGATTAAATGTATAATAAAAGACATAATCAAAGACGCAAGTTTTAAGTAGAAAATATTTTGGAAAAACCAAATACAGATACATACAATGGGTATTTCTATTTTTGTGAAATGCCTCACACACATCCCCTATCATTACCCCCCTTCCACTCATCTCTCTCGTTACCTTAGTATTTAATGGTAACTCCCAACATTTCACATACACGGGCTTACTAGACTATTGAAGAATATAAGACAAAAAATTCTAACAAATATATATATATATACAATAATAATAAAAAAAAAGCTTATTAGATACGTGAATAAAACCTCGCAAGTAAGGAGATTTTATACTTGCCTTTTAGGTTGTGATTCAGTACAATTGTTTCATTTTATGTTTGATTTTTAAAATGATCCAGACCAATGATCATGCTTAGTATTACGGTGGTCGCTGTCAAAAGCTTTTTTGACATGGAGTCGTTATAACAATTCCATTATCTTCTTCCGGTCAATTTTGAATCATGTCTTCAGTAAGATTTAAAATTTTCATATATTTTCTAATAAGCTTTAATTCCAGGGC
>JAYJMB010000992.1:0-17295 GCA_036873735.1 Pouteria campechiana | reverse complement strand
TAATTAAGAGTACTGAGAATTAACATTAGACATTTATATAGTTCAAGCTTTCTACAGGTTCCAAACAGAGAACCATTCTACTGAACAGCAAGCTGATCAAGTTCACTGCATATTAGGAAAAAGTTCACAAGTCTGACCAACCTACTTAACATTAATTATTTTTTAATAAATAAAACCCCATGCCATGGCAAATGGCTGCCTTACTATTATGTCAGCCTCGGTACCAAGGTTTTATAGTCAAATTTGCTTGAACTCTTGCTAAGTTGAGTTGAGCTGGTCAAGTTTGTGGGTTTCAAAAATATGCATAGAAATCCAGACAACATTCCACATGCCCACTCTAACAGGATTTATGCCATGAGTAATCCAGTCCAGCTGCTATGTGTCTTTGGAGATCAATTGGCCCTATGTAGCCTCAACTATCCTATGAGTTCTTGGTTTGACAAGTTCAGGACTCCTAGTTACTAACTTGACATTTTCTGTGAATGAGGATAGTATTATTTTAAAAGGAAAATAAATCACATCAAGTTACACATCCATTCCATGAAGCAACATTTCACCAAAAAATATACAGGAAGTTTATCATGAGCATTCAATGTGAAAACAAAAGCACATAAAATTGGGAGTCACCTTTTCATCCAATGCAAAAATAGTAGCATCTGCATCTTCCTTTGTTTTTGTGAGATGGAAATAGCAGCATCTGCATCCTCCAATGCAGAAATAGCATCTGCATCCTTTTCTTTTGTTTCTGTGAGATGGAAATAGCATAGGCTGGCAGCATAGAAGCCTCAAAACACTATAATTACCTCAGGGAGGGTACCCAGAACTTGATAAACACTATAAATCCTGCAAAACAGAATGTGACCACAAGAAGAAAGATGTGCAAATGAGAGTGATGTGCAAATGCAAGTGATTTAATTAAATTAAGCAAAGTCAAAAGCAACAGAAAGAAGTTGAATAAGACTGCAATAAATGACACATCATTGCAAACATCTATTGCTTTAAAAGTAATATAACAAGAATAATTATCATAGACAAAAGTACTGCAATTATTCTGCTTTGGCGTTTGGTCTTGTGCTTAAGTTTCAATATAATGTCTCTATGTTTCTCCAACTCTTTATATCCCTTCCTCATCCTTTCATTTTCTTCCTTCAAATTTGCAAGATGGTACACTTCACTCTTCCAGTGCTTGATTAACTGTTGTTGCTGATTCCTAAATGCACGCTCTCTCAGAAAGTGCTGGATTAATCCAGTGAAAGTATCTACATGCTTGCAGCCCCTCTTGTCAACACATTAATCAATAAAAAAAAATCAAAAGGCAAAATTGTTTCAAGTGTATGATGTAGAAACGTACCAACTAATGTCATTTATGACTAACACACAAAGTAAAGAGGACAACCAAGAAATTGCTTCCCTGGGTTTTTATCAGTATATGATGTAAGCAAACGAGCAGGTCTTCCACAATGACATAGCTTTCCATGGGCAGTCGTTGACGAAGCTATGTTATTACTTGATGATGCCATTAGCCTGAAAAGTGCAAATTTAAAGTAAGCATTTTCAGACTAATAAAAAAAGCAAAAGGAAAAATTTCTTTCTAATATGTTGATATTCTACCTTCTGTGTTATTAACTCCTGCATTGTCCTTCTACATAGGACAATTCCTCTTGTTGTGCTCAACCACCACCTTTTTACATCCTCGATAAAGGCAACCTTCGCACTGTTTAGCTACCACTTCCAATGTGGATTTACATCTTGCAATAGTTCTTCCTTTAGTTTTTACAACATGTGGATCATGTAGTACAGTAGGCAATAATATTCTTGCCTCATGATTTGCATCATCCATAATATAGTATCATGTATATGTAATTCCTTTCCACTGCTTTGTATTATTTTTGCATTTGATGGATTAGAAAAATTATTTTCTTCTTGCTCCATTTTTGACATTGCTGTTAAGATATTATCCAAGCCTTCTTTAGCAATTTCAACTAATCTATAATTTATAGTTGCTTTAGCTGCTACTCCAGACTACTTCTTTAACAGTTTGTGTCATCTCACTAAACCAGGATTCTCAACATTAGAAACAACATGTGTACCACAAACTGTAAGCTTTTCTTTTGGTCTTTTGGTCTATCGCTTCAAAATAAGTGAATGAGGCATTGCACAATACCTTGTACACAAAAAATGGCAAGAAAATTTCGGCAAACAAAACCATGAAATTTGAAACTCATGTATGTGCAAAATGCCATATGTAACTCATTGTCCCACGTAGTCCTCCTCACTTTGTCTCTTTCTCTATTCTCATACTTGAATACTTCATATTTATCTTAACATAATATTGAGTTAACACTACTTGTTCTCGAAATTCATTAAAGATCTCCTTGTTGTAAACTTTACTCATGTTTGACTCTATCACATGTAAGGTTGCCAATGTCGGTGAGCCATATGTGGTAGCATAATCAGCTTGAAGTTCATCATGTCGCCTTGTCTTAATAGCTTGATCATACACTAGGGCAAATTCAAGTAGTTTTATTTTACGATTGACAAACTCGTCAAACAATGAATTCATACTCTCAGATCGCCCTGTGGTAGTGATCCCGGTCAAAAAAATATGCCTCATATATGTAGGAACCCACATTTTTTGAATTTTATACAAGTTTTACAACCATCCATTATGTTCTAGTTTAAATTCACATAATGTTACTCCAAGAAGATTCAAAATCTTTTATACCATTAGCATTGTAGATGCAATTCAACCACCGTGACTTGAAAGGCGGATATTAATGAATAATTGTATCCAACTTCTCATGAAACTTCTTGTTTAGATGCCAAATGCATATAACATGGTGGGTTTCTGAAAATACCTCTTTCATAGCCGCTAAAATTGCTGCATTTTGATTAGTTACAATGGCTTTTGGAGGTACACCATCCATAGCCTAAGCCATGTATTAAATAACCATTTAAAATCCTCTTTTGTTTCACTAAAAGGGAGGCCTACCCCAAGCAAAACCGACCGTTTATGGTGGTTCACTCTAACAAATGAGTCAAAGGGCATTTCAAATTCATTAGTTTTGTATGTTGTGTCAAAATGCACAACATCATTAAATGCAGCATAATCAATCTTTGAATCCCCATTAACCTAGAAACATGATGTTAAATGATTATTATCATTATGTTGCATGTCAAAATAAAAATTAGGATCCATAGCAGTTTTCTTCTAAAAATGTATAATCAAATCTATTGCACTACCACTATATCTTTCCTTGCACCTTTTCTTGAGTGCATTTCTCAAGTCGACTTGACAGAAGCCTACTGATTCTAGCTCACCTGTTTCAAAAGCCATATAATCCAAAGTCTTTGCTACACCAACGCCAACTTTATGTAACCCTTTCGCAACGTCTATGTGAGACATTGGAACATCTATATGTGAATGTAGGCAATGAGACTTGACAGGTATCTCACATCTGGTCCTCCACAAATTTTACTACCTTCCACTTTTCTGACTGAACCCCTTTATTGACCACAAGCAAAGTAGGGCAGTTGCATCTAGCTAGACTTCTTTCCTTTATCTTCCTTCTTTTAGCATCAACTGTGCTTTTTCTCAAGCTAACTTTTGAACAAAGAAGTTCCCGAGATGCAAAAACCCCATTTGCTAATTTTTGTATAAAACCTTTCCTAACACTAAAACCACATAATTTTGCATACCCATTGTAGAAATTAAATGCATCTTTCTTAGTAGAAAACTCTTGGCCCATGTGTGGAGTCAGTTCAAATGCAACTTTAGGAGTAAAATTATAAACATTCAAATCAACATTCCCTTCTCCATCCATCCTCCGTGCATCTGTCATTTCAACATTCTGCATAACTCCATCTATATATGGTGACTTGCCATCTTGAATAATAGCTAATCCAGCTTGCATACCAATTTTCATTCTAGTATATACTACCTATATCATGAAACAATGAAAATCAATAATACAATATACAGACCTATATATTCATACTCTTACAGTGTTATAACCAAACCAACTCTCAAAGTAGTGGTGACAAACTGAAGAAAAAAAGGGTTAAATAAACCGATGCCATCGTAAAATAAGAACTAGCTGTTATTACCCCCAAAACAAACAAACAAGCTTGCACCCTTTAACATGAGTGGTCATTAGCATGTTTGGTTTATGTTAATTATGGCTGAAAAGAGTGTTGTTCATGACCTGCCTGAACCCACTAATCAATCCAAAAAAAAAAATCTACAAATCTCAACCCATAATCTCATGCAACCACCACGAGTAGCAGCAACATCAAGATCGTTAGAGCAGCAAATTGGCTGTTGGATCTCAATTCTAACAAATACAAAAGGAACACCTTTGGGAACGTCCTATACTACTTAGGGGATTTTCGCAAAAGAGAGAGAGGGAGGAAAAGTGTTACCTGAGATTTGCAGATGGATGACGAAAAATGAGGGCTTTGACTTGCTGTTGAGGGAAGCGGACGATGAGATGTGAGGGCTTCGACCTATTGCAAGTTGGATGATAGGTAATGGCTTTGACTTGCCAATTTCCCCAAACCTATTACGAGTCTAATGATGATTTGCTAGGAGGGCTTTGACCAACTGCTGAGGGCAACCGATGTCGAGTTTGTGGGAGTTGCCGATTTACAGCGCATAGTGGACAGTTTTGTTGAGGATGCATTAGGCGAAAATTGCACTATTGGGCGAGTTGGGGCGTAGAGGAGATGACTCCGTGGGGGTTTCTCTCGGACGAGAGAGAGCGGGTGAGTTGGGCATCTGACAGCTGAGATTGTTAGATCAAGGAGCCATCGGATGTGAGGGAGAGGAGAGAGAGAGAGCGAGGGCCCGATCTATGGTTGGGGGGAGCCACTGGGGAGAGAGAGAGAGAGAGAGGTATAGAGAGGGAGAGAGTGTCAGAGCCGGTGTCGGAGAGGACTGTCGAAATCGGTGGCTCCTTTGAAGCGAGTGAGATGGAGAGAGAGAGCTTGAGCGGGAGCCAAATATTTCTTATTTTTTGCGAGGCAGGATAAGAAAGAGAGGGAGAGTGGAGAGGCCTTCTCTCACTGCAAGTAGCCACTGTGCATCTCTGTCTCGTGCCTTGGGATATGCTAACGGCTGGGATGGCATCTTCTGGATCGAACAACGGGCGATGACTCCACACCGACTGTACCACATGCGGGCGCTAGTATTAAAACAGCCCCCATATATATCTATGCACACTTGCTTATTTTTCAATTGTATTAGTCCATGATTTATGCTAACATCTACTGATAAAGTAGGTTTGCTGAAAATCTATGTTAACTTGGCTATACTCCAAACTTTCCAACCCAATTTCTTTAATTTTTTATATGCACTTAAAATTGCATATAAATTCTAATAATCAATTAGATATCATTTTTAAAACTTGAGTGGCACATAGGTGCCAACTAGGGTTGTGAATTGGGTGGGTTTTCAACATAAAAAAAATCAAAAAATGGGTTAGGTTGGATTGGAGAAGGACAAAAAAAAGAGAAGGATTTGTGTACATTTTTATGAGATTTTAGGTTTTTAGAAAGGACCTTTTGGCTTTTGCAACCATGAAAAAGGTGTTGTTTGCCATTACATGAAGAGACAACAAAATAGTTAAATTATTTTTATTTCAAAAATTATCCTTTTTCTTGAATAATCCACCATTGATTTTTCATCCATTTGGATCATCTGAATAAGATGAACGAAATACATGTTTTCAAATCTGATGAATAATCGATGCGAGATTAGTACATCACTAGTTTTTTAATCTATTATGGGCCACATAATTCATAAGCGGCTTCCTTCCATGCTCATTCGTCCTCCCATTTTCACGATTATCATGGCAATTAGTTATTTCATCAAAATCTACTTTGTTGACCCAGGCAAACCCCATGACTAAATGGAAAATTATTCAATATGGTATAAAGGTCCTGATGAGAGTTTGTGCTTCCCACATCATAAAAGAGACAAAAAAAATTTTGTTAGTTGATGTAATCGGAAGCGGGTTAAAAGCCGAACCCCAGAAGTTGCGTGTGGATTTACTTTAAAAGCAAATTACAGTAGAGTTGGATCAAACCAAATTACATTGGTACCATATTGATATATAAAATTATCATGATTTATAATAAAATCAGATCAATTAATATTATTTTTTCTACATATATAATATATTTATAAAATAATAAATATATTTACATCTCATATTGATCATATAAATAAAAAAACTAAAAAAAACTAAAATTTGTATATTTGTAAAAAACTCAATTTTTTAAAAGCCAACATCTTTCATGTTAGGTTTCTTGTGTCATGTATTCTACAAATTCTAGTAGGCTTGCAAATGTGAGATGGGCCTAGGGAGTCCATATAGGAAAGTTCATTATGAAAGCTATATATTAAGGTATCAGTTAGGGATTCAGTGAAGGATTCTTAGGTTGAAGCAAGAGAGTCATCATGTAAATCCTAGGATTTTTCCCGAAGAAAAGTGAGAGGGGGTTATCATAGTGTGTTGATTAAGGATGTGTGTGAGGCATTCCATGAGATGTGAGTAAGATATCTTGAGTGTATATCTATAACCTTTATTTCATAATGGATTGATTATTGTTGAACATACTATTTTAAATAGCTTGATTTTGATGATGAACATTCTTAACTAAGTATGTTTTGATGATGAGCAAAGATATAGTGAAATATTAAGATACTAACAATTTATTCTCAATCATATTACAAAAATATTATCCCATACTTAACTTAAGAATAATCTTTATGATGATCAAAGGAAGAAATTAAGTAAATGCTCATGAAAAGTAAGTATATAAATTACATATATACTTAAAACAAGAAAAAAAAAATCTTAAAGTCTTCAAGGACACTTCGAGTCAATAGAAAAGTCTTTGGAGTCATGGTATGCTTCGAAGTCAATAGAAAAGCCTTCAGAGTAATCATGGTATGCTTTGGAGTCAATAGAAAAGCCTTCGAAGTCATCATGGTATGCTTCACAATTAATAGGAAAGCCTTCGGAGTCATCATGATATACTTAAGAATCATCAAGTATACTTCGAAGACTTTAAAATACTTTCAGAGTCAACAAGACATGCTTTGGAGTCTTCAAGCATACTTTGGAGTTAATCAGACATACTTCAAAGTTCATTACACATACTTCGGAGTTAATTAGAAACACTTTGGAGTTAATCAGATGCGCTTTGGAGTCATGAAGATACACTTCAAAGTTAACCAGACTCGCTTCAGAGTCATGAAGATACACTTCGAAGTTAACCAGACTCGCTTTAGAGTCATGAAGATACGCTTCGTAGTTAACCGGATACGCTTCGAAATCACCAAGATATGCTTCGAAGTTAATGAACATACTTCGGAGTTAGCAAGCAAATTTTGGAGTTGTCAAACTTTACTTCGAAGTCACTCTTTCTAAAGCATCAAAGGCTCATAGAATCCGAACTCCTCTCTTAAAAGAATTGTCGCAAGTAAAAAGGACTTCCGCCACTTTGGAGAAACTAAAGTTAGTTCTTCAACGCATCTGAAATCATTTCTCTAACACATTGACTATCCACTCACCACTTCGGACGAACTGAAGAAGCTACTTCGGAGCATCCAATACTCATGTGAATGTTAAGAGAAGAAAATTCAGCGACAAAGTACCAGATTAATATCGGCTTATTACAAAGTCAGATATCAGGCAAAATGTAAGGTGAAGAAAACTATTTTTGAACATTTGAAAGTCCACAATAGTCAGTAATGAAAAAATTCTCTCAACCTATAAAAGATTCTTTTAGATGCAATATTGAAATAATGAAAGAAAAATACAAAAATTTTTGAGCATTCAAAATCTTCCTTCAAAGTTCAACTATAACAGCAACAACTCTATTAGAGCTTTCAAAGTTTAAACCACTTTTTAATCAAGAAGTTTGAATCTCTTATTCTCATTACTTACTTATTCGCTTTAAATCTTTGAATTTATGTACAATTTTGCCTAATAGGCAATAATTTGTACACTTCTTTTTAGTATTTGATAACACAAGCAAAGTGCTGGGTGTTTATGTATTGAGATAAGTAAGTAAGAAACTTGCTGAAAGTATACAAGTTTGTTGGTGAGTTTTGAAAACCAACAAGTTGCAAAAGTTCCTAGTTAGCTTGGAAAACCAATAGGTTGGTTGGTGAGCTTCTAGGAAAACCAACTTGTATTTGATCAGGTTGATCAAGGTGTTAGTGGAACCTGAGATCAGTAGAGGAAATTAACTCAGAGAAGTGGACTAGGAACCCAGGAAGAGCCAAACCACTATAAAAATCTTATATTGCATGTTGTGCAATCTATTCTATTTATTTATTCAGCACTTTGATCTTTTGTTTTGGCTAAAAATTTTAAAAGCTCATTTTACCTCTCCTCTTTAGCTACCATTATATAAGGGACCAACAATTATCTTTCTCCTATGGTTTTTCCTTTCTAAGTTGAAGGGTTTTCCACGTAAACCTTATGTTTCTAATTTATATTTAATTATGCCTTTGATTTATCATGTATGGCCTTGTATTTGTGATCATGACCTTGAAATTGATATCGACGCTTATGGTTGATAGATTATGATCCAAGTTACTGATTGATTTTGGATCGCTGATCAATGAGGATTAAAGGCAAGATTATAGTATCAATGGGCAGCATGTGCAATCGGAGAAGCAGATTGAAAGTTGATGAAAGAGGCAAGATTGAAAAAGAAAAAAAAGGTATGGAGGCTACGTGTAAATCTAGCGGGAAGCGTGGATCGGGTTGGATAGATAGTGCTAATGGTTTTGTTAGGTGATCATGCATGGCAGCAAGGTGATGGAAGGTCAAGGGTGATTGTGGCCGGATGGAGAACAGAGAAAATCATGATGGAGATGGATCACAAATCAGATACATTGGTGTTGGGTTGTGGATGGTCTGCGTTAGTGATTGATGACTTAGATTGGGAGCAGTGGATTTCTGGAGTGCTAATCGAATGGTTAATCATTATGAGGGGCATGCATTTGCAAGCATGATGATCTATTGATGTGCAGCAGGTAGATGGAGCAGGCGTTTGGCTTGCGATGAATGGTGCATGCATCTGGCGAGAGGCTGCCTTGATGGTTTTTTGCTTTCATGAATGAAGAAGATGCAGGCAACAATAAGGCTGTGTTTTGTTACGTTAATTGCAACATTGAGGTGCTGGGGACGTGCTGCATGCATGTGATAAGTGAATTTTATTCACTTATATCTCATATTTTCAAGCTTATTTATTTATTAATTCTTGAGAAACTTAGATGCATTTCATGTGTTTTTTTATGTTTTTCTAGGTGTTAGTCCCAATATTAGGCAAAAACCCAAGAGGGGAGGAGTGAATTGGGTACTTAAAAATTATTCCTCAACCCTTTTAGGATTAATCATCCCTCTAGCAATTAATTACTCAATAAACTAAAGCACAAGTAAATAAGACATAAGGATTTTTGTAGTGGTTCGAGTAAACACTCTACTCCACTCTTCTAAGAACACTTTCTTCTTAGCTTCTTGGGTTCCACTATTCCCAATAATAGAAATACAATAGTACTCCTAGCACTTTTTTAGATTTCAGCTCTAGGGAGTATAATCATATGCTCCTAGCACTTTTCTAGATTCAAGTTTTAAGGGGCGTATTAACACAGTACTCCCAACACTCTTCTAGATTTCAGCTCTAGGGGGCGTAAATAAATAGATCTTGTCTATATTTAGACAATCATAGCTCCTATTGAGTCTAGTCTCAACCACTAGCTCAAGGAATTTACAAAGAATGAATACTAGAAGTTCAAGCACAAGTATTTCTTAGTAAGCACAGAGGGAAAAATCTAAATATTGAATGTCGAAGTAAATGAACTTCTCATAGGTTGGTTGGGAGCCTTCAAAGAGAGTTGAAGAAGATTTGAATGTAAGGCTCCTGACTCTTGAAGAATAGTAAAAGGTTTATCTCAGATTAGTAAATGCTCTCAAGAGGATTTTTGAATGATTTTCTTGATACTTTGTTACTTCCTCTTGCTCTAATGTTGCTTCATTTATAACTGCTTTGAATTCTAGCTGTTGGCAGTAGGTGAGCTCCATTAATGACAGGAGACCATTTTGATTAGCATATTTGAATTTTCTAACTTTCGTTTAATCCTCATTTGTTGAAATGGCTACAGTGTTGACCTTGGAGAAGATGATTTTCAGTTTCTTAATAAGCTTTGGTTGAGGTATTGCTACAATGACTGACTCTTTCATCAATATGGAAAGGGCAATATTAATTCTAAATGGAGATCAACGATTCGGCTTGATCGTTGCTCGTCTTTTACTTATGACAGATGAAGTGTTTGTCTAGTTGTTCATAAGACAAAGTTCCTTTGTCTTTTAGTTTGTATTTCGTAAGTAGCAGATGAATTATCCTTTCCAGTGCTTTATCTTGTGGTTTGTCTATTGACCTGTAGAAGCATAGATTACTTGTTTCTTCAGTACTTTGTCTATTAAGCTGTTTATTATAAGTAGCAAATGGATTATCAGAGCACAGACAAATTTTCTTTATTGCTTCGTCTAATGGGTTGTCTGTTATAAGTGACAGACTAAGTATTGAGACACAGATAAATTTTCTTCATAACTTTGTCTATTGTAGATAATAGATGAGCTTAATTGAATAGACAAATGCCATTACTCTACCAAATAAACTTTTTGCTTTGCCATACGACCTTCATTTGTCCACTTTGTCTATTCACAATAGATGATCATTAGCTTGTGAAGTTTTTGCTCTACCATACGACTTTTGTTTCTCCACTTTGTCTATTTATAACAAGCAATCATTGGCACAATTGTGGCTTGCTTGTGATAGACAAAGTCTGTTGTATGCACATTGCTTTGCATTCGTCTAATATAATTTTTCACTTTGACAAACGAATGGAAACAACTGAATTCTTTTCATTCATACTTTGTCTATAATGATACTTCATCTTTTCCTTGTTTATTCGCACAAGCCTTGACTCTTTGTGCTAATTTTTCCCAAGAACTGCAACTTCATTTTGTATACAAAAATCTTGACAATAACCATTAGTACAAAATCTTTAATTAAGTTTTGTTTATCATTGAAATCATACATTTATACCAACACTAGGTATGTTGAAGAGTGGAAGAATGAAACAAAAATCTAGGAAAAGAAAGGTTGCAATTGAATGGTTGAAGGAAGGAAAGAAGGGAGAGGGCAAAACATGAAGAAAAGCGGGCAGCAGCATGGGCGCCACCAAGGTCACGACGCCCAACTCCACCAAAGCCATCGAAGCAACCAACAAAAAAGGCATTGCAGTGCCCAAACCTGGTGCCGCAGTGCCGATAGCAGAGCAAAATTTTGGCTTGCTTTTGTGTTAGTTTTTAGGGGTTTTGCAAGAGGCTTGTTGGGGGTTCATTTTAGCTACATTTTGAGGTTTTTCCTTAGGGATTTTGTGGTTTTTCTTTAGGCTTTTGAAGAGAATAAGCTTAGGGTTTGAAGATCAAGAAGGAGAAGCTTCAATTCAAGGATTGGAAAACAAGCACAAATAAGGAAGACATTGTTCTCACTTGTTTCCTTATGTTTTACCTTCGTTCACTCCTTATATCTTCGATTTATATTTTGGGAATTCCACTATGATGATGTTAGATGTTTATTAGATTGATTATTCTTACATCATGAGTAGCTAATTTTTCCTTTTTTAGAGGGAAGATGGATTTTATGTGGAATTCATGGTATAATCAATGAATCGCTTGATTTATCTTTCAATTGGTTTATTTGTGATGCTTTATGATTAATGCTTTCAATTTATTGGCTATTTATTGAATGATCAATTATTTAGGTTTGACACTTGGGAGAAGTAACCCCAAATAGGATCTAGGCATCATAATATAAAGTTATAGATGACTCAGAAGAGCTTTTAGGTTTTATAATATCATTACAAAGAATTTTAGATCTTAATGCATTCCTTATGTTCTGATTTTTAGAGGAATATTGAAATTAGAGTTTTAGGAATAGACTTGACTCAACACTTGAAAAAGGGAGCTGAGTATTATTACATTCTTGATTTATAAACCAATGCAATGATTAACCTGAAATAAGTTGAAAATACCATGAATGAAGTATAAATAAAATCAATTCTCTAGAGTTTTCATACCTTGATTTATTTTATTCAAAGCCTATCCAACTTATTTAATATTCAATTCATTATTTCTCGATTATCTAGATAAAGTTAGGATTATTCATAACAATAACTAGCAATTAATTGAAATACATAATCCCTATGGGTATGACGCTTTCTCACTGATATATTACAAAACTTGATGCCATAACTTACAATTGTATTCTAGTGAACAATTTTTTTGGCACTATTGTCAGAGGTTGTAATTATTTTGATTATTCATTAATATTATAAAAAGATAATCCTAGCTTTAATTTTATTTTTTAATTTCTTTTACTGTACTCTTATTTCTTTGTCTTTTATTTTTATTGATTTAACTTTTTTAGCTCTTATAGCAGTGTATGCAAAATCTGAGAAATATTAATCTAACTCCATTTGATCCAGAAATTGAGAGAACATTGCAGGAAATCCAAAAAGTGAAGCGAGCTGAATTTAGAGCATTGGCAAAACTAGAACAAAACCAGTAGCCAAATCATAACCAGCGGGCAAACTAAAATTCATAGAGACCAATTAAGGACTACTTTAGGCTGATGGTCAACAAAAATAATTTAATTATTACCCATCCAGTGATTAATGCCAATAACTTTGAGTTGAAGCTAGCACTAATCAATATGGTCCAGTAGAACTAGTTTGGGGGTTCTCTAAGTGAAGACCCAAACATCCACTTGGCAATGTTTCGAGAAATTAGCGACATAGTGAAGATTATCGTCATCCCAAACAATGCTATCAGGTTGGGACTCTTCCCATTCTCACTGAGAGATAAAGCAAGAGGCTGGTTGCAAAGTCTTCAACTAGGAAGCATAATGAATTGGTACAAGTTTCTAGCAAAGTTCTTTCCTCTGGCTAAGACCATTAAGATTAGAAGCGAGATAGGCCAATTTTGATAGTTGGACTTTGGATCATTCTATGAGTGTTTGGAGAGGTTCAAGGATTTGCTAAGAATATGTCCACAGGATGGATTCCCTAACTAGCTTTAGATCTAATTATTCTATAATGGATTGAATGGCAGGATGAGGATTATAATTGATGCCACATCTGTAGGATCATTGATGGATGAGACAGCAGCTGACGCATACCAATTCTTGGAAGACTTGACTACCAATACATTCAAGTGGCCGAATGAAGAGAACTTGGTGAGGAAAGTAGCAGGTTGCTATGAGGTGGACCCGATCATAACCATGACTGCATAAATGTCCTCTATGGCGCATCAATTGGCCATCATCAACTCAACATCTAAGGGAGTGTCTATTGCACAAGAATCTTCATCTTCTTCTTCACTAATTAAAGTATACATGGCTACAAATCCAACCAGAGAAGAAGTACAGTATATCAACAACAAGGGCTACAGTAACTTCCTGTTTGCTATTGATTATACCGTAAGTGTATGGTTTTAAGTTTTATAGTATTGCAGTAAGAAAGTATCGTCTCCACAGGGATTGTGTATTCCAATTGATCACTAGCTATAACAATAAATAATCCTGATTTTATTTGGAAAATCAAGTAATGTAAATTTAAATAAGAGGTAGAAATAGACAGGTTCTTGGTGGAAAGAAATCAAGGTATAAAAGCATCTAGAGGATCAACTTCACTTGTGCTTCAATTATGGTTTCTTCAACTTATTATGCATTAATTGTTTTTATCAATTTATAGATCAAAAATCTTAATGCACTTAACCCCATCTCCCGAGTGCTAGGCTAAGTATCTATTCTCAATATCCTAATTTCGATATCTTTATAAAAATTGGAGTATTAAGAATGTATTGAAACTTATGATTCCTTTGAATAATCTCATATAACCCAGAAGCTTTCCCAAGTCATCCAGCATTACATGTCATGATGCTTAGATCCCATTCAGAATTACCTCTCTCGAGTGTCAAATCCTAATTGCAATATAATTCAATAAATGACTACTAGATTGAAATCATTAATCACATGACATCATAAATAAATCAATAAAACATACTCAATAGTATAGCTCATTGATTAAACCATGACTTCAACACAAGATCCATCTCTCCTCAAGAAAGAAGAGTTTAGCTACTCATAATGAAATTAGAATCCATAAAACATTCATATATCATTATCAAAATTCAAATTCCAACTTTAATCAAAGTTACAGATGATGAGTAAGATGTAAAACATCAAAGAAACAAGTATTTAAGTGATAGCAAACTCTTCCAGGCAGTGCTTGACTTGGGTTGTAGCTTGAAGTTTTTTTCCTCTCCCCAAACCTCTCCAAGAATCTCCCAAAATGTCTCCTAAAATCTCCCCCCATCTAGTTTAAGGGGACCTCTCTTTGCTTTTATACTTCTTCTCTTAAAGATTTGTCATTTTGCAACATCTCCAAGCAATTCTAGAAAATCCATCATCGTTACCAAGTAATCTCAGAAAATTTGAAATCTTATCTCCAGCTTCTATGCTGCAGCACAGACTCTCTGTTTGCCATATTTATTCTTTCTTAGACCTGTGCCACAACACAGTGCTGCGGCAGAAGGTTGCTGAATATTCTTGTTTGGATGCTGTGCTGCGGCATAGGCTTGCTGACTGAACCTGTTTTGATGCTGTGCTGTGGCACAGGCTTGCTGACTGAACCTATTTTGATGTTATGCTATGGCACAGGCTTGCTGATTGAACTTTTTTGATGTTGCGCTGTGGCACAGACTTGCTAAATTTTTCTTCAAACATGCTTTGGTTCTGTACTGTAACACAACTTTCTTATGCTACAACATAGACTTGCTGTCCAAGCTTTTGCACTCTTTTATACTTCATTTCATTCCTTGTACTTTTTTCATCCATTTTGAAGTTGTGTGCCTAAAACCAAACCCAAACATAAACACATTAAATCAATTAAAAATAACTTAAGAATAAACCAAAAGTTAACTTGAAAATGAGTGATATAAGTGAATAATATTCACTTATCACTTCCGGGGGAACAACATGTAGAACCAATATTATCCTGGAAATTGGAAGAATCAGAATAATCTTCCTTATGGCAATCCAAGAAACACAATGAACATCGCCCTAGGTTTCAAGAGCCACACCAATCTCAACCAGATCAAAAGAAGCCATCTCTAGAGGACCTCATGAGCACTTTTGTAAATGAGAGTCAAAACAGTTTTTTCAGGAATGAGGCAAGACTTGATAATATAGAAACAACCATGAGAAACATCAATGCTTCTATCAAGTCTTTGGAGATGCAGATTAGACAACTGGCAAGCTCTTCTGGCAGTTCAAATATGGGTACTTTTCCAAGCAACATGGAGAAGAACCCAAGGGAGCATTGCAATGCCATAACTTTGAGAAACGGAAGGGATTTAGAACCACCAAAGATGCAAGGAAGCCACAACCCTTCTTAGAAGTAAGAGAAAGCCAAGATGTAACCCAAGGAGAGAGAGAGAGAGAGAGAAAGGAAGAAGCAAAGTAAGAGGAACCATAAAGAGAAAATTACCAACTAGGAAGGATCACATTTCCAAATAATCTTCTTGTTTTAAAACCCAAGCTCCCTTTCTCTCAATGATTCCAGAAAAAGAACATTAACGAATAGTTCAGTAAGTTTTTGGACATTTCTAAGAAAATTCACATACATATTCCTTTCGCAGAAGACCTGGAGCAAATGCCCAACTATGCCAAATTCATGAAAGAGATTATGTCCAAGAAGCGGAAGTTGGAAGAATTTGAGACAGTGAAGTTGATAGAAGAATGCAACACTATTCTATAAAAGAAGCTCCCTCAGAAATTAAAGGGCCCAGGGAGTTTCACTATACCTTGCACCATAGGCAATTTCTCATTTCATAAGGCATTATGTGATTTAGGAGCATCCATTAATCTAATGCCTTTATCAATTTTTTAGAAATTTGGATTGAGAGAGGTGAAGCCTACCGATAGGTCTTTGATCTATCCTTGGGGAGTCATTAAAGACGTGCTGATCAAGGTGGATAAATTCATCTTTCCAGTGGATTCCATTATACCGGACATGGAAGCAGACCATGAAGTGTCGCTAATTTTGGGAAGACCATTTTTAGCAGCAAGAAGGGCACTGATCGATGTTCAGAAAGAAGAATTGATATTGAAGATAAATGAGGAGGAGGTAAAGTTTAACATTTATCATGCTATGAACTTTTCTCTTGAAAAGGACACATGTAATAGGATAGAGGTTTTGAATGAGTGTGTTAACTCTATATTTACTAATGAAAGTTTTCAAGACCCGTTATAGAATCGCATTGCAAATTCTATGAGTAAAGGCATGATAGGTCCAAAAGAAGTGATTGAACATGTCATGGCATTGGAGACACTAGCTAAAGAGAAAAACATCATGAAAGTGGAAGCATTAGAAGAAGACACATCAGTGGAAGAAGTGAAAATTGTGATGGAATTGAAAGAACTGTCAGAGCACCTTAGATATGCATTTTTAGTCAATAATTCTTTCTTTTTGGTGATTATTTATTCTCCTCTGATAGGTCTAGAAGAAGAGAAGCTTCTAAGAGTGCTAAGGGAGCATAAATTGGCAATTGCATGGTCAATTAAGGATATTAAAGGTATAAGTATAGTGATCTGTATGCATAAGATCTTGATGGAGGACTCATACAAGCTGTCCATAGAGCATCAATGATGACTTAACCCGTGATGAAAGAGGTAGTATGTGCTGAAGTGTTGAAACTACTTAAAGCAGGTATTCTTTATGCAATTTCTGATAGTGAGTGGGTGAGTCCTGTACAATGTGTGCCGAAGAAAGGTGGGATGACAGTGATCCAAAATGAAAACAATGAACTAATACCTACCAGAATGTTCACTGGGTGGTGAGTGTGTATTGAATACAAGAAATTAAACAAAGCCACCAGAAAGGATCACTTTCCCCTACCTTTTATCGACCAGATGTGGGACCATTTGGCTGGGTATGACTATTATTATTTTCTTGATGAATACTCGGGCTATAATCAGATTGTGATAGCCTAGAGGACCAAGAGAAAATGACTTTTACTTGTCCATATGGCACATTTGCATACAGGAGGATGCCCTTTGGCCTGTGCAATTGATGAGAATGCAAAATATCATATTTTATTCTCCTAATACTTCATCTTTTGCACCTAATACTTCATCTTTTGCACC
>JAYJMB010000990.1:0-61644 GCA_036873735.1 Pouteria campechiana | reverse complement strand
AGTATATTTAGGAATCAAATAGGTGCAAAAGATGAAGTATTAGAAAAATAAAATATGACATTTTGCATTCTCATCACCTTCCATTGCTCCTGTTGATACATGAACCTTCAGAAACTGTTCCAACAAACAACAATGAAAAGGGCAGAGATCCCGTAGTGGACATCCAATACCAACTCACTCCATCGGAAGTGAACATTGGAAATGCATACAACTGCCAATAATCTGCACTTTAGGATGCAACTTGAGATGCGCTCAACCCAAACCCAACTGACCTAACCCATTTTTTGTTCATTGGATTGGGGTTCTTCACGTCGGTTGGTTTGAATAACCCAACCCAAATTTGAGATATGGTTGGGTTGTTGCCTTGGGCAACCTAACCAGAATTTCAAATAGATTTTGTGCAATACTAACAACAATATATACATATAAATAGACATGAGTTCATGTCTTTATGCAATGCATATATTAATTTTGTGAACGTTAGATACTAAAAATCATTATATAAATTTTCTTAAAATCCTTGGAAAACTCATTAATGTGGGTGTAGAAGGAAAGACAAGTTTCTTTCATAGATGTACAATATATGAGTTTATATATGTACTACTTAAATTCTTAGAGTTAACATAGTTTCAATAAAAAATGATCATATAAATTTATGAAGATCTTTCAAGATTACTTGATTATATATTCATTAATTTTGAAGATTATCAAAATCTATATGAAGTTCTTATTAAGAAGCCTACTGGAATTGTCATACCCAAACCAACATGAATCAATTAATGTTGGGTAGGAAGATTTACAAATAAGGTCAGGAGTAGGGGTTTTAACTTTTCTGGACTAGGGTGGTTCAGATAGGGTTGACCTTAACAGGTAGAACTTGCATACCTGAATTGCATGCTTGTCAAATGGTTAGGACATCTAATATGGCATCTTTGAGGTATCACGCACCAAAGAAGGTGATAAATAGATTAATGTGGAACACCAAAATAAGATTGCATAGGTTGATACAATTAGCTAGGAAGGAAGAAAATTTGGAAGAGGAATCACCTTCACTCGCTCAAAGTGCTGCTACTGTTGCATCACTTGCTCCAGTTCATCCTCTTGCTTTCTCCTCTCCAACTGATTCCTAATCAAAATGCATAAACCATATTAATCTTGTGGTATTCATCCATTTGTGGATTGCATAAATAAAATAACCACAACAGGACTTGACACAGTCAGAACAAGAACTGAAAATAGTCTCTCCTTTTTTGCCCCCTCCTGAAGACATGTTAAGCACAGGCAAAGATCCTTTTAAGATCCGCTTATCACACACTGTATGTTGGATCTAGGGCTGAATTTCAAGTCTCAACTTAAGCATTGCACATCAAGTCCAAGATCCTATCCACTTAAAGATACTCGCCTGAAACTTCCTCTGCTCTTTAGCTTTATGCCAACCTTCCTTGGCCAAGCTGACCTGACGAGCAACCTCCATACTTCTTTGACGGTTCTGTTGTTCTTCATGTTGGGATAATTTCTTTTGTCAAAACCATTACACAAATCTCAATATCATTCATATTGTATTATCAAGAATTAATAAACACATAAGCAAAAGCGTACCTGAATCCATAATGGTTGATTGCTATTTAGAGTCATGAAGTTGGCCTTCTAGATCAACATATGTTCCCCTAAGAGAACCCTTTGGCTATTCTCTGAGTTTTCTCTCTAGTAATGAGATGCTAGAAAGAATGGAAATAACATATATGTATGACCCAGGGAACATGATGACTATATATAGATAACTCATGCGTATTTATGTATTATCTTTTGATATTTCTATTTTAGCCCATCATAAAAATAAAAATTACCCTTAAGTCTCTACGCGGTAAAGGTCCATACCTTATCAGATATATCAAAGCCCAAATTACCCAAACCTTAATAGATCACTTTAAATAGGCTTAACCTTATATGATAGTCCATAACTCATAATTATTCACATATAGGCCTAATGTTGGATTTATGATCCAACAATCTCTTACTTGGGCTATATGTATAATCTTATAATTATGCATTGCAAAGATAACCATATGAGCTCAACTTAGTTGTCATTATCAAAATGTATTTATAACCAATCTGGTCCATCAGTCATACCAACATAGGATCAAAGTAGCCTTCATTACATCTATCATAATTCAACCCATCTATGATCGTATATGTCAATACAACTGAATGACATGGATCATGGTATGGATGCACAACATGAAAATTTTATGTAATGTGATCTTAACATGCTTATTTCTAACTGGTCCACCTTAAACCTTAGTAAGATCAAATTATATTAAAAAACAGAATATGAATAACCAAAATTTTATTTTTGCAGAAAATAACCTTAAATATCCAAAAACTAAAATAATTGAAAAATGTCTATATCATAAGAGCATTTAAAATTTTAAACTCCCACTAAAGCTAAATATCCTTAAATGATATGATGCCCATATAAGCAGTGTGCTCATGAAATACTTTGGGTGACAATCTCTTAGTAAGCGGATCTGCAACCATGGAGTTTGTTCTAATATGCTCAATAGACAACTATCAATTTTGAACCTTTTCTTCAACAACTAGGAACTTGATATCGATAAACGTTGACTTTGTTGAGCTCCTGTTATTGTTAGAATATAAAATTGTGGACTTATTGTCATAAAATAACTCAAGTGGCCTTTCAGTGCCATCCACTATGCGCAGCCCTATGACAAAATTTCATAACCATGTTGCTTAATTGGATGCCTTATAACATGCTATGAATTTTGTTGCCATGGCAGAAGAGGCTACAAGAGACTGTTTAGCACTCTTCCAAGAGATAACACCCCCAGCTAGCAAGTAGATATAGCCTGATGTAGATTTCAAACTATCTTGGCATCCAACATGATTGGAGTCAGTATACCCAACGATCTCAAGCTGATCCGACCTCCGATATATGAGCGTATAGTCTTTTGTTCCCTGTAAGTACCGCAAGACCCGTTTGGCTGCTTTCCAATACTCTATTCCTGGATTGCTTAAATATCTGCCCAACATCCAGTAATGTACGCAATATCCGAATGGGTATAAACTTAAGCATACATCAGACTCCCTATTATTGATGCATAAGGAATCTTCTATATTTCGTTTTCTTAAAATCATTCTTAGGGTACTGTATCGCCTGACTTACAATCCTGCATGCCATACTTTTTAAGAATCTTTTCGATATAGGCCTTTTGTGATAATCCAAGAATACCTTGGGAGCAATTTTGACGTATCTGAATCCCTAATACAAAAGAGGTATCACTAAGATCTTTTATCTCAAAATTCTTAGATAGAAATTTCTATCTCTTGGTTTCATGCAATAAGCCTATATCATTGTTGGCAAGCAAAATGCCATCAACATATAAAATCAGAAAAATATAATTACTCCCACAGAACTTATGGTATACATAATTATTGACTAAATTCATTTCAAATCTAATTAGATGATCACTTGATGAAACTTGAAATACCATTACCGAGATGCTTGCTTGAACCCATAGATGGATTTCCTGAGTTTACAAACCATATTCTTTGGATCTCTAGATACAAAGTTTTCTAGTTGCACCATATATATTATTTCATCAATGTTTCTATTTAGAAAAATTGTCTTTACATCCATCCGATGTAACTCAAGATCGAAATGTACCAATAATGCCATTATAGTCCTGAAAGAGTCTTTTGAAGAAACTGGAGAGAAAGTCTCTTTATAGTTGATGCCTTCTTTTTGTGTAAAGTCCTTTGCAATAAGACGGGCCTTGTACCTTTCCACATCACCTTTCGAATCCCTATTGGTCTTAAATATCCATTTGCAACCAATGAGTTTTGCACCTTCTAGCAATGGGACAAGATCCCATATGTCATAATCCTTCATGGACTTAATTTCTTCATTCATGGCATCAATCTACTTTTAAGATTTAGAACTTTCCATGGCTTGACGAAAGTTGATTGGATTATCTTTTATCACTTCATCATCAACCTCATGTTCTTGGAGAAATACAATGTAATCATCTCGTATTGCACTTCTCCTTTCTCTGGTGGATCTCTTTAATGGTATAAGTTCTTGAGGTGGTAGAGTTTGTTCTTCTTTAATAATTTCTTGATTGGGAGGTTCTCTAACATTGTCTTGATCCATTGTGTCTGGTACAGAGTCATGAATAGGATCATAATCAATGTCAATAACACCTGTGGGAATATCAACATATTTCTCCTCAAAGATAAAGTCTCTAACCATATCTCTCCCTACAAACTCGGCATCCTCAAAGAACTAAGCATTTCCCAATTCGAAAATCAACTTAATCATGGGATCATAAAACTTGTACCCCATAGAATTTTTAGAGTATCCAATATAATAGCAACTTACCGTCTTTGAGCCTAGTTTCTTTTCATTAGGACTATAAGGTTTTGCCTTAGGTAGACATCTCCAAACATACAAGTACTTTAAACTAGCCTTCTTGCCTATCAGAAGCTCATAAGAGGTTTTGGCAATTGCTTTAGTTGAAACTCTTGTCAAGGATATAAGCTGCAGTCTTAAGTGCTTCTCTCCAGAGTGATTCTTGTAAGGTAGAATGAGAAATTATACTCCTCACCATGTCCTTAAGCATCTTGTTTTGTCTTTCAGTGACACCATTCATAGTGGGTGAACCCAACATGGTGTATACCACATTCCTCTAGGAATTTAGCAAATGGTCTTGGATGCTATTCACCTGAACCGTCATATCTACCATAATATTCACCACCAAGGTCAGATCTAATGCTTTTCATCCTTTTGCTGAGTTGGTTCTCAACTTCAGCCTTATAATTTTTGAATGCATCTAACGATTATGACTTTTCATGAAGGTGATATATGTAGCCATATCTGAAAAAAATCATTTATGAATATTATAAAATATTGTTGACCATTCTAAGCAACCATAGGGAATGGTCCATAAATATTTGTATGTATAAGTTCTAAGACGTCTAAAGTCCTGTTGACTTCAAATCTCCTTTTGTTGGTTTACTTTCCCTTTATACAGTTAACACATATATCAAAATCTGTGAAATCTAAGGGATCTAGAATTTCATCTGACATAAGTCTTTTTATTCTCTATCTGGAGATATGGCCTAATCTCTTGTGCCATAACGCAACTGAATTCTCATGGTTTAATTTTCTCTTTACACCTAATGTACTTAATTGCAGAGATTCATTAAATGAAGTAATTGTATCAATAAAATAAGATTATCATAACTTGATAAAGAACTAGAACCAACCAATTTTGAATCATGAAATAAATTGAATTTTCCATTTCCAAATGAACAAGAATTTAATAATAATCTAAAATTTTTAATTTTCTCAACTTGAACTATCTTGTCATCGCCCACGTAGATGTATTTTTCACCATCATTTAGCTTACGATAGCTTATACAATGTTGCCTAGACACACTGATGTGAGATGTTGCACCAGAACCATGTGTGTTTATGTATCAAAGTTAAATTAACCTTAGAGCAAATCAAATTAAGAAGCATACCCCTTTTAGCATGCTATGCGTGATAATTAGTACACTACTTTTTATGTCCTTTAGTTTCATAGAAGAAACAACTACTGCCTTCTGGTTCATCTGGTTTCTTTTGAGGTGCCATATATGTAGTTTCTTTATTTGATTTATAACTTATTGAATTGATGTTGACAGAAATTATAGTTAAACAGAGAACAACAAATAAACAAAAAATAAACTCATATAAGTCTTAAAACCAAAAATCATAATAATAAATTCAAATAAAGGTAAACTTCCACCTCAAGATATTGAGCACTTCATCAGCATTTTATCTTTGGACAAAATATTAACTTGTAAGTAATATCTTGGTGTAGTAATCAAACATTGACAATGAGAACATGTTGGAAAAATAAATCTTCCTTTGTGCTAATTTATTAATCACATGTTAAACCAAATAATCATCACACATTTATTATCACAGATGCACATGCAATTCTGTTAAATTTCGACCTTCGTTTGGGCTAGTCAATATTCACATAAGTTACAAGTGCACAACCTTTTATATTTTAAAATAAATTAATTTTCATAATAGAGGTCACTTTGGCTACATGTTGTTTCAATAAACTTATCTCAAAATATATACACAGCCATACTAATATTTGAATTTAAAATTACACCCAAAAAATCCTTAAAAGATTTCCTAAAAAATAATCATATAAATAATAAATCCATAAACCTTAAAGAATCACATGATAATAGGGAATCTAAATATCTTATGACTGATCTAGTGGACCAAATCAAATATTTAAGGGATAAAATTTAAGCCCTTTAAATCTATCCACATAAAATCTAAAAATACAGTCATATTTTGCAAAATCTGGATCATCCAATGAATCTAGAATATCAAAAAAGTAGAAATTGATTATTTATTCATCAAAATCTGATATCAAATGACCCCCAAATTCTACTTTAATGCTGACCATCCTTTTAGAATCAGGCCTTTAGGGCAACAAACTCTTCTTCCTTGATCGGTCAGCAGCCATGGCTACCAAACCAGAGAAAGAAAATTCATCTGCCCCTACTGCCGTTTGCTACCTTTGTTGCTATCACTCGTCGTCGCTAGCCCTTGATGGCCATTGCCTTCTCCACTACTGATGACATCCGAATCAGAAACCCATCGGCCATAGTGCCACTTGTCCCTACCCACCATCTCGATCTGCTTGTAGCCATCTGTCTTCATCAATATGGTTGCTTTTTCTGCCGCTAGCCCCTTGCTTTTGCTGCCCGCTTGGCTACTAACATCGCCCACCCGCTTGGCAGGTAGCGTGCATTTGTGGGTCTGGATGGAGATTTCTTGTCTGGGCAGCCATGTTGGTGATCTGGACGGAGATGATGGGTTTAGCTAGTAACATCGGTGGTGTGGACAGATTTGGATGGCTGGGTAGTATGATCGATGGGGGTGGATAGGGTTTCTGACAAGGGAACAGGCAGATTTGGGTTTCTTGAAATGGATAATTTAGGTTTCTAGAAAGATTGGAATCTAAATGTGGGATCCATGAACTAGAATTCTGATTTTCTCAAATCAATTTCTATCAACAATCTAGTTGTCATATAATCTGATTTTCTATAATCTTAATGATTCAACATGAAAAGGTTTTGATACCAATTGTTGGGATAATTTCTTTTGTGAAAACCATTAAATAAATCTCAGGATCATTCATATTGTATTATCAAGAATTAATAAACACATAAGTAAAAGTGTACCTAAATCTATACTGGTTGATTGCTGTTTAGAGCCGTGTGGTTGGCCTTTTATATCAACAAGTGTTCCCCTAAGAGAACCCTTTGGCTTTTCTATGAGTTTTCTCTTTAGTGATGAGATGCCAGAAAGAATGGAAATAACATACATGTGTGACTTAGAGACCATGACTACTATATATAGATAACTCATGTCATGTGTACTTACACATTATCTTTTTGTATTTCTATATTAGCCCATCATAAAAATAGAAATTACCCTTAAGTCTCTAAGCATTAAAGACCTACACCCTATTAGATACATCAAAGCCCAAATTATCCAAACCTTAATAGATTACTTTAAATAGGCTTCACTTTATATGACAGTCTACAACACATAGTTATTCACACATAGGCTCGATGTTGGATTGATGATCCAACACTTAACACTTAGCTGCGTCACAGTGAACTTTTGCAGCCTCCAACAAGTGCTTATAGTATCCAACATGGTTTTCTATTTTCCTCTCATCAAAACCATGAAAGTGGTAGCTAGACGCAGCAGACAGCTGACAGAAAGCACGAACAACATTCTTTAACTCTGCAACTGTGGAATGCACCTACAAAATTATAATCCATTGTTAAAGAAGTAGGATTAATAAAGTGTATATCCTAAAGCATCATCATCATCATCATGGTGATAAGGCATTAACGGGGAAAAAAATCCCGAGGAAAGAGAATTAGAGAACTAACATTCCAATGCATTATCAAGATTTTAGATATTATTTATTTATTAAAGTAAAAAAATTAAATAAAATGAAAAATAATTTGATTCACTAAATATATATATATATCTTACTGTCAAAAAATTATAAAATAATTTTTAATCATATAAAAGTAATCTATGTGTTAATTATAAAATAAGCCTTTAATTTTTACATTTTCTTTTATCTTCTACAGCCCATCTATATACTCTATAGGAATAATCTTTGTAAGAAATAAGTTGCTTCTTTTAATTTAGTTAAATTAAACTAATACTAACAATATAAATAGGTTCAACTTTGCTTATATTACATGACTAATTCAAACATTAGTTAAGTTTATTAATCTCATCTCTTTGTCTCACGTCTACCTTAATTATCTTTTAGGTGCTGGTCAAGGTTCAAACTCAGATACATGGAATAATCATGGAAATTATTTGAAATTGAATATTTTAAAATAATATATTCCTTGCATAGGTATAATGAGAGACGAAGGAGTATCTAAAGGCTCCAAATGATTCAGGAGAAAGCACGTTGGGTATTTCTGGCCTTTTGTAGAAGGCATTCAATGGATGAAAGTCAATGATTACAAACAAATATAACAACCATTGGTCAAATTTGTCTTTCAAATAGCCAAGTTCCCAGATATTGTTTTCTACTTTTTTTAAAACAGAAAATAATACCTATCACTGGTCCCCCCACACAAATACCTACCATTAGTGTTGTGCGAGTGGAGACAAGTGCACATCATGTGCTTCCAACTCCAAGGTCTTCATCCTCCTCATCTAACCCATCGATGGTGCAGTGAGTGCGTTCGTTCACTACGCTACCCTCGCGTGCTCTTGTGAATGGAACATTATAAGGTACAAGATCGCCTTGAGATAGGGTGTGCATAGGTGAAAGTAATCATTTGAGGTGATTATAGAGCCCCTCAATCAAAGCTAACAAGTCCCTGGCAACCCATGCATAGTACTCAGGTGTTATATAGGGGAAGACTGATTAGGTCATTCCAACTGTAGAGGCAGTCTAACCTCTGCGCTACCTGGTGATCGTAATGTTCGCTAGGTTCACATGGCATGTTTTGCATTGCTGTCTGCCTAGACTTCATTTGTATGTTGGCACGCCTTGAATGAAGTTGAATTACTGCATGAAACAAAGAGGGAAATAACCCACGCAGCCATGGAGTGCGGGTAGCAATAGAGGCATATCGCTCGATGTGCAAATGGTTAGGTTGAAGTTATTCCCATTAGGTGTCCATGTTACCTTAGTGTCGATAAGCAACGATAGGCAATCAAGTGCAATGGTGGCACTTTCATCACCATAACATAAGAGCAGAGCAGGGAACATGTCTAACCTCGTGTTTCTATTGCAATGCAGGGGGATGGATATAGGAACAAGATGCTCCAGGAGCCATAGTTATCAAGGGAAAAGCACATAACAAGGCGGGGGTTACCAGTAGTTCAAATACAGGGTATTTGCATAGCCACAACCAAAAACCTTACATGAATGCACAGTTTGCTTCCACACAATGCAACACCATGGTCTACATGGTCAGACAACCCAATGCAAATTTCTGCCAAGATGTAGTGCATAATCATGCTCCTCTTATAATCATGCGGGCGAAAGGAAGAAGATCTACACAGAAAGTCCTTTGGTGAGTGCTTGGGAAGAAAATATGGGTCAACATATCAAGGATCAGGGAATTCTTGTCATGAATGTATTGTCTAGTACCAACCAAATCCTAACCCTGGGAGAAGTATGCATAGAAGCTCGGTAGATGGATATTAGCAAGTACATTCTCATCGCTGGCACCCACGGTAAACACGTATGGTTGCACACCAAATAAGAAAATGAAGAGCTTGTTGGGCTGAGTGTTCTGTGCAATGGCGGGGACTATATGCCTAAGTGGCAAGCTAGTTATGCAGGCTAGATCATGCAAGGAGATGCTTATCTCCACATAGTTGAAGGGGAATAGGCAAAGTGATGAATCCCGGTGGAGCGCCACAGTGTTGATTAGCCTCTCTCACTCATGAAAATTTACTAGGAGCAAACTTTGACGCATACTATAGAAAGTCAGTTCGACGCACTCCTCTATGCTGAGATTGTCTATCCACGGCCATCGCCATGATGTGACTGGGTCCCACGCTATTGCACACTAGAAAAATGCTGCTGAAAGGTCTCCACTTAATGACCTTTTTGATCCCAAGGATAATTGCCTTCAAATGGAGATGCTGGGTAATGGCGGAACACTGACAAGATCAATAGGAGAGGATGCAATGTATTCGTGGAGGAGGATCAGGGCACAGTGATTGGAGAGGATATTCACTGTATCTAAGATATTTCCAAAACTGTAATTATGTCTCTCGCTAAATGCTATTAATGAGTATACCCCACATCTTCCAAACATCAAATTCTATTGCAAAGTGTTTTCATGAGGGAACTTAGTTAGTTTAGTCACAACCAGTGACCATTGCCGTAGCATTGGAAAAAAATTTGGAATTTCAGGCTACCAAAATGTGAACATTTGGCAGTGGAGATATGGCAAGATCTGCGGATTAGATTAGGGCCCAGACATAGTGCTTACTGCCAGGCTAGCACAATCATAATGCCACCTCACCCATCATTTCATCGAGTGTGGTTGATCAAGTCAAAGAATGAGCCGACTCGCAGAGTTATGAAGCATATATTCGGCCACTGACCAAGTCTCCGCATGTTTTACTTAATTCTTTAATAAAGAGCAGTGGAATATGTTATCTATAAATATTTCAACTTGAGGGTCCCCATAGAAGGGTTTTCTTCTTTTGACGAAATTCACCAAATGTTGGGTGGCTTCCTGTGCTCACAAATGCATTGTTGGCTATGCCCTTTAGAGGATCAGTATGAAATGCATGTGCTAGTGCCGGGTTCCCCTGCCCATGCACGAGGATGGAAGCTCTGCTCAAATCTCCCTCTTTAATGGAGTGCACTTCGGGTGCTTTTTCAACATAGGTGACTCCCATTTAAGACCACTACATTGAAGTACTTATTCAAGTACTACAACTACATGTCGTATATTTGTGTCTGACTAACTATACAACAGCGTCTGAGGCTGCAAATGTGGTGACCCTATTTACTGGTCCTTTGCCCAATTTCATTTTCTAAATCTACTTATTAGAATTAATACTATCAGGCTTAAAATCATAATAACATAGAAATAGGGTTGAGTCGACAGATACAAATAAATAAATAGGGTTGAGTTAACAGATACAAATAAAATTCCCCATCACTGTCATTCGATCCATGATATTTTTTAAAAATAAATTTTGATGAAGATGCCAAATAGAAATAGACAAGCATGTGAGAAATTATTGTGATAAATACACAAGAATAAATATTTGTATCGGAATCAGCATACATATATTCCTAAAGTGCAACACTTCAGTGAAAAAGCTCTAAATTACACTATTTAAAATATTAGGTACAAATCTAAATATTAAGGATTATAGCTTGTTTGCAAATGGGCCATGCAACATCTAATCACGAAAACCCACCTTTCACACTATGGTATAAGGTCTTCTGAGTTCATTGTAAACGTATAAACGTCCCTTTTGTCGTTGAGAAATTCCAACATCTTTCACAAGAACGTCAACTGTATGCTAGCATGATTGACTGCATGACAAGGGTGAGCCAAAGATCACAAGAAGAGTATCAATGTTAATGGGTCACTTAACAGGCTTACCATCCATTGGTACATTCGGTTACATCACTGCTCACATCCAATATGGCAAGGGTAGAGAAAGAAAATTATCATGCATGGGAGATGGCGTACATCACCTAGTGGTGGACGTCAACATTCAATGGTAGGAATAGTTGGTATGATGAGTAAACATTAACCAGAGCAAAGACAACTAGCAAAAATGCACTATGTTGCAGCTAGAATAAAAAATATACCCACCCACTTTGAATCAAGAACCTTATAACCAATGACGCTTTCCACAAGTTCTGTGTCTAGGCTAGGGCAATGGCCTCTAATTGCCAGTGCTAGAGGGAACAACATGTCACCACCGTCAGGTCTAAAAAACATGAAAGGAACGGAAGGAGGCACTTATGTCTAATGCTATATGAAAGCAATGTCTACTGACACCATTTGGAGAGGTTTTTTGTCTTTAGTTCAGGAGCTCACCATACACAGCCACCACCTTTATACATGTTGCACAAACAAGAGTAGTTATACCTAGGTTGTTAGAAGGAGGTGCTTAACAAACCTAATTAGTGTTCAACATCTATAGAGCATACATTCTTGTGCACTGCTACCTTAGGTGCCAATGTCAAAAATCTCTCCAATGTTAAGGTTGCAAACCTAAGGTCAAACAATAATTCCTTGCAAGCATCCAGGCAACAAACCACTCAGAATCCATGTTTGCATGGCTCAACCACCTTAGGGAGAGCCATGTGAGGGGGTAGTGAATGGGTGCAATAGAGTATTGAGTTTGTGGGCCTATCTTAACCAAGCGTGAACCAACGAAGCATGTGGCCCCATGATTTGCATGGATGGTATGTGCTTTGAAGTGTAATCCGAACCCTGCCTGTGCAACTTTTGGTTGAAAATGCTCCATACCTATGGCAGCCCCCGCTACTCGCTTACATTGCTCGATGATGGATGTGAGCCATACTACTTTCCCCCTTGCAGCCTATAAAGAAAGCATTATTTTCTTAGAACAATCGCTATGTGAGTCTCCATTGACCCTTGCAGGTTGCGAATCCCACCTAATCATTGTTTTTCTGGAACTTACCTCTATCAGCTCCCGAAGGTGCTCGATCTCCATGAATTTTGCTCCCAGTTTCAAGATGTGTTTTTGGTCATGCACCAATAGTAATTCAATAGTTAATATGTCAATCCTTGTGCATAATGGACTCGTAAGGAGCTTCCTTTGGGGCCATTACATGTGGGATCATTACCTTGGCTTCCTATAGAAGGATTTTGACATCCTTTGTGAGTGAACTTAGTAGCATCTCCATCTTCGTCTCCATCTTCTTGCCGCCTCAACACACAACAATGCATAACTACTCAATGGAGCAATGCACTAAGATACGACAATCTAGACAGGCAAGCATAAAGAACTTGAAATGGTTGAGCTTCTTCACCTTAGACTCTCTACCGGATAGGCACCACCCATGACTCAAAAGAGGCTTGGTTTCTCTCGCCAGACCTAGCTGGTTTTTACAAGGTCAATTTGAAATACTCATACCAATGCAAAAAACTCAATGTTCTCTCATCGTTGGAGAACATGAAATATTGGTGGTGGGGCCTCCCTTTTCTTCCTAATCACATTGTCATGAAGTTGCTTGGTCCCTACTCTCTATAGAGGTGAACCATACATCCTCAAGCAAGTGTGGAATGTAGCATACTACATGTTAGTTTAGATCATTTATTACTATGAATTTCTAGAATGTAGGGGACTAGATGTGCATTTAGATTGTATATTATTACGGATTCCTACCGAAATCTTTCTTTTCAGAAAAGGGTTAATAGTCATTATTATTGAGCACATGACACAAGTAATACCCCACTGGTAATGGAACTTTGTTCGCTTATGTTGAGTATTGTTTGAGCTTATTATTTGCTTATGTAATAATACTAAATCTTGACCATTAAAATAGAGTATTTATTTCTACCTGATGATGTGGCAACTTTGAAATTTTGACCATGGATCATTTCACTGTCTGATATGGCCTATCAAATATCCATCATGTTGGATTGATTAAGGATGTGGATTGAACTATTGACTCATTGACCATGGGCTTGGATACTAGGCTGACTGATAAGTTTGTAGATAATGGGCTTTGTGGGCCTGAAAAACCTAATGAGATTTTTTTAGGCTTAAAAGAATTATTTTGGAATATTAATTCAGCAACCCTAGTAACTTGGATGGTTAAAGTCATGGTCAATGAGCACAGAGGTCTAGGGTTTGACTTTGGATCATGGTTAAATTAGATATTTTATTTTACTTTCACAAATGGGGATAAGTCCGAATTCAGAATTGGTTACACCAAAATCCTTATTTTTCTTGAGATTGGTTAAAAAGTTTGATTTATAAATAGAGAGCATCCTTATACGTATTTTTACACTGTGAGATCGTGGGACTAAAGAATTGCAACGTGGGCATGTCTTGAAGCATAAAAGGAGTTGTTGCTATTTTTCCTTCGTGGGCCATCAATCAAGTAGGTGAAATTTTAGATTTAGATTTTATTTTATTAATCCTGAATTTTGGTATATTGTCAGAATTATCATTAATCCTAAGATGCCAAAAATAGGATTACTAAAATCGAGATATTTTTAGAATTATCATTAATCCTAAGATGCCAAAAATAGGATTAATAAAATTGAGATATTTTTAGAATTATCATTAATCCTAAGATGCCAAAAATAGGATTTTTGATAGATTAGAAATTAATGGAGATGTAGAAATTACATAGATGAGACTTATGCAAAGATGGGATTTTTTTTATGGCAAATCATTAATTTTTACATCAGATGATTTATTTCAATTAATTAAGAGCAAATTTAATATTATTAAGATGCAAAAAATATTTACTTTAAGCCCTTTTGATTTTAATTTTTGAATTATGGTTTTTTTATTAGACATATCAAGCTAATTAGGCATCATAATTAATATTTTATTTTGCACTTAATTTGATAATTATTTTTATTTGCTTTGGACTAGGGAACTAGAGATAAAATCCCAAGAATTTTTAGGGTATCCACTTTCCCCTAAAACTAGCACACAAAGACAAAATCCCTAATTTGAAACTCCAGGGTCGACAAAATTTCAACAATCATGAAACAAATCTAGATCCTTATTTGCACGTCAGGTTAATTTCCCCCAAATCTGACACATCATCCGCATGGATAGCAAAACTCTATCCAACATTTTTTATTGGCAACAATGCTGATCGAGTTAGTGGTGGGTTGATGGCACATAGCTAATTTCAGATTTTTGTTTTAGAAACTGGAGAAAATCCAATTTTTTGTTTGATATAGACTACCCAAAAATTAGATTTTACCAGATTTTATCAATGGAAATCAACAAAGAAATCAGATCCCAAATTTCAATTCCAAATTGCTAAACTCTAAATTTGCAGACCGTCCATTATATTCTGCATAGTTTTGGATGTTTTGGATAAGATAGATAGACCAGATTTTACACAATATGATTGGATCTTCAGATTTGTGTGGACAAATTTGAAGGACCTAGTTTTTGTCCCTTAGATCCTTGATTTGGTCCACCAGATCAGTCATAGGATATTTAGATTCCTTGTTCTCATGTAATTCTTATAATTAATGGGTCAGATGATTGAGAAATCAAGAGAAATTATTTAGATTTTGAGATGAATGGTTTAAATTATGTCCTTTCTACCTATTGAGATTTTAAAACTCACATGTTGGTTTTTATATTTTTTAGATGATACTAATCAAAATTGAGGAAAAATCGAGGGGTGAACTATTGAAGATCTTTGTGGCAGATTGCAAAAATTATTTTTTAGTTTTTATTTACTATTTTCCCCTTTTAAATAAGATGTATGAATGATGTAATAAATTGGTCATTCAATAAAGTTGGGTATTTTTGGTTCATTCTGTGCATGGATTCTCTTATATTATGTTTCATCTAAGGCATAATATGTTGGTCCCGTTCGATCTATGGCAAAATTGGATTCCAAGAGGTGTGGGGAATATAAATTGATTGTGCAAGTGCAAAAAATAAATGCAGCGGAAGCACACAAATACACAACAATAAAGACACAAGGATTATAGTAGTTTGGGCCCTCTCTTGGCACCTACTCCACTCTCCAAGGTTTCTCCAACTTTGGGTTCCACTATAACCTATGAAACAACCTTTCTTGGTTTTACGAGCTAACCAAGAACTCAACACTAGTTTTACAAGCTCACTAGAAACTATACAATTGTTGGTTTTCATCAAGCTCACCAATAACCCATAGAATCTGATTTCTTAAGAGCCAACCAACAACTTAACCTTTTTGGGTATACATGTAAAATAAAATGCCTCTAATTAGGCCTAGATTTATATACAATTTAAGCTCAAGTAATAAAGATAAAACATTAAGCTCATAGTACTTTCAAATCTCCCTTGGTGATTGAGTGATTAATCTTTGATGCTCTTTTTGCATTGAAGCTTGTTGGAGAGTAATCACCTTTAAGGACTTTGAGTTCTTATGTTTGTTTTGTATTTAATCTTCTCAAAAGCCCTTTCTTTCTTTCTTTCTTTAGAACTCCTATTTATAAGTTCCATTTCAAACTAGTCGTTGCTTCCTTAAATTTTTGACTGTTGAAAAATACTTCTCTGTAAACCACACAGTGCATCTAATTGTGCCACTTTGGAGCCTTCGAAGTCACTTTCGGAGCCTTTAAAGGTCGAAGTCCATCTATCATGGGTGCTCATGCTTCGTCAACTCTGAAGTGCATTTCGTGCCTCTAAAGCAATGTATGATCATCTAAAGTGCATGTTTCGCTCCTCCGAAGCACTTAGTTCATCTCTGGATCATCCAAAGTCATAACTTCAGATGCTCTTGCCCCCAATGGCTCTTTTGCACCTTCAAAGCTTCTCTTCTTTTTGTCTCTGAAACTCTATTCTTCTTCAGTTCCGAAGCCGTCTCTTCTCATGTTTCTGAAGTAACAACATCACCTCCAAAGTTCTCTTCATTGCCTTCGAAGCTTCCTTCAATCATTAACTTCAAACCTCTAAAGTTCCCTTTAGTTTACTTCTTTCTTTGTTGACAGTGTTAATTCTGAAGCCTTTTCCTTTGCTTCGAAGCACCTCTATCAACTCCGAAATTCCTCTACTCAACTCAGAACTTCCTGTTCTTCTTAACTCCAAAGCTTCATCTTCTCAACTCCAAAGCTCTTCTTTTCAACTCTGAAGCTTCCCTATTAACTTCGAAACTTCTTCTACTCAACTCCAAAGCTACCTTCAAAACTGAAAATCTTAGCAACGTAATTATTAAATTAAATCAGTTCATTAATAAATTTTATTAATAATCAAAACTAGAGCTTTTGACTCAACATTCTCCCTCTTTTTGATAATGACAAAACTTAATGACTTACATTATAAAAATAGTGCTAATGAACTAATGACAACTTTTCCTAAATAACTTATATAATAAGTATAAGAAAGTCTGATTCATTTTAGTTTACTATGCTAAGATTGGTCCACATATAACAAAATTTTCAAATTTTAAAAAAGTTCAATTTCTACTTCTTCTCCCTCTTTAAATCATTTTTCCTTAAGTGCAACAAGTCTCAATATTCTCCCCCTTTTGTCATAATCAAAAAGGTCTGATGGGGGGAGAGATTATTATAAAATGCTAGTATGAGGGATTGAACTCGTTCTCTTTCAACTGCTGCTATAATGCATGATCCTAAACTTTATTTTCCTTCCTATCATACACAATCTAATAGATTTATTTATCACATTCAAACCAGATTCTATCTAGTTGTCAATAACAAATCATTTGGTCCAAGCAGTAGATGATCATCTGTTTAGTTCTTCTTGCATTTTTATATACAAGATGGTTCTCTTTGAGAGATAAAGTGATGAAGGTTAAAGTGAAATGACATGAATGCAAAGTATTAAGGTTAGGGAATATAATACCTTCACCTACCTAGCTGCCTCAAACAGATATATGTTTCTATTTACCATGGTTGAGGAGCTGCTTCTTCTCCTATTATAGCTATAATTGGAAGGTAGTTACACATAAATGAACTTCTTCTTCTACATTTTCATTTGCATTTATTTCCTCATCTTCTTCATGTGTACATTGTTTTACAAAATTCAGAATCTTTTTCTTATTCTTCTTCTTTAATAGACTCATAATCTTCTTTGAGAGAGTTTTACAAATTCTACATCATCCTCCCCCTCACTACATGAAGAACCTGCACTTTCATTTCCATATACTATCTTTATTGTCTTCCTTTCCTTCTCATTCTTCCATACTTTATGGGTCATCAAAGATCCCATGAGTTCTACAATCGAGAGCTTATTCAAATCTTTAGCATCTTAAATTACTGTGATTTTTGGCATCCAATCTGTTGGGAGAGACCTTAAAATCTTTTTAACTTGCTGTGAACAAGAAATCTCATGGCCTAAACTTTTTAGGCTATTAGTGAGTCTCATAAATCTAAAAAATATACTAGATATAGACTCATCCCTAAGCATGCAGAACACTTCATATTCCTAGACAAGCAAACTAATCCTAGCTTTTCTAAGTTGACTTGTTCCCTCATAAACTGTTTATAAATAATTCCAGATTTCTTTTGTAGTTTCATATGAGGATATATTCTCATATTCAGAGAGAGATAGAGTGCACAATATAAAGCATCTTGGCTTTGATATTTAATTAAACTGCTTTAATGTCCTAGTTAGTCCACTTACTATCCTCTGATATGGAAAGTACCATTCCTTCTTCTATGATTTTTCACAACTTATAACTATTGTCAATCAAAAATGTCTTCATCTTCATTTTCCAATAGCTATAATGCTCCCCATCAAAATGTGGAGGTCTGGTGGTTGTTTGACTCTACTTAATTCCACCAAAATTGTTTGCCATACAGAATCACACTAAGGTAGAGATAAAATCGTAAATCCCAATATTAGTGCCCTATTTTGATACCAATTGTTAGTCCCATTTGATCTATGACAAAATTGGATTCCAAGAGGTGTGGGAAATATAAACTGATTGTGCAAGTGCAAAAAATAAATGTAGCAAAAGCACATAAACATACAACAATAAAGACACAAGGATTAGAGTGGTTCGTCTCTCTCTTGGCATCTACTCCACTCTCCAAGGTTTCCCCAACCTTGGGTTCCACTATAACCTATGGAATCACAACCTTTCTTGGTTCTACGAGCTAACCAAGAGCTCAACACTGGTTTTATGAGCTCACCAGAAACTCTACAACTGTTGGTTTTCACTAAGCATACCAACAACTCATACAATCTAGTTTCTTAAGAGCTAACCAGCAACTCAACCTTTTCAGGTATACATGTATAATAGAAAATCTCTAACTAGGCCTGGGGGTACAAAACATTTAAGCTTAAGTAATAAAAATAAAATATTAAGCTCATAGTACTTTTAGATTTCCCTTGGCAATTGAGTAATGAATCTTGGAACCACTTTATTCGTTGAAGCTTGTTGGAGAAGACGCACCTTTTTGGACTTTGAGTTATTGTGTTTGTTTCATATTTAATCTTCTCAAAAGCCCCTTCTTTCTTTCTTTGAAACTCCTATTTATAAGTTTCATTTCAAACTGGTCGTTGCTTCCCTAACTTTCCGACTGTTGAAAAATGCTTCTTTGTAAACCACATGGTACTGTCTCGTTGTGTTGCTTCGAAGCTTCCGAAGTCACTTTTAGAGCCTCCGAAGGTTGGAGTCCATCTGTTGTGGGAGCTTGTGCTTCATCAATTCTGAAGTGCATTTCTTGCCTCCGAAGCTATGTATGATCATTCAAAGTGTGTGTTTCACAACTCCAAAGCAATTGGTTCATCTTTGGATCATCCAAAGTCGTAACTTTGGATGGTCCTTCCCCTAGTGACTCTTTCACACCTCTAAAGCTTCTCTTCTGGCTTTGAAGCTTCTCTTCTTCTTGTCTCTAAAACTCTATTCTTCTTTAATTCTGAAGCTTTCTCTTTTCATACCTCCAAAGTAATGGCGTCACCTCCAAAGCCCTCTTCATTGCCTCGAAAGCTTCTTTCCTTCGTTAAATTCAAACCTCAAAAGTTCCCTTTCTTTTACTTCTTATTTTGTTGACAGTGTTAACTCTGAAGTCTTTTCCTTTCTTTCAAAGCTCCTCTATCAACTTTGAAATTCATCTACTTAGCTCTGAACTTCCTATTCTTCTTGGCTTTGATGCTTCATCTTCTCAACTCCAAAACTCTTCTTTTGACTCTGAAGCTTCCTTATTAACTCTAAAACTTCTTTTACTGAACTCCAACACTACATCCAAAATTGAAAATCTTAGCAACATAATTATTAGCTTAAATCAAGTCATTAATAGGTTTTATTAATAATCAAAACTAGAACCTTTGACTCAACATAATATATCTTGGAATTAATCACACTCAGACCCATAATAAGACATAAATTGCTATTCTGGGATGGGTTGTGATAGCTTGTTTCCTAAGAATTTTATGTGAAATTCATATTAGTTTTTGTATGTTTCCAAGATAATGCTTCCTAAGAATTTTATGTGAAATTCATATTGGTTTGTGTGTGTTTCCAGGATAATGCATGTTGGGGAAAAGTGGATCAAAACAAGGAAAAAAAGGAGGCTAAGGGAACTGTGAACAAGAGGTTGAAAAGCTATTGCTGAAGTGAATTTTGTTCAGAATCCTCAATTGTTGTGTGATTTTTATCAAGGTAACCAACCTGGTGAAGAATGTCAAGACAAAAATCATTATCAATTGATCTCATTCTTAGTTGATTTATACTAGTTTACATTAGTCCTAGTTTGTTAGTTCTAAATTTTAATCATGCATTAGTTTGTTAGTTTTTCTTATAACATGTTGCCCTTTAAATTGTTTTGTAGGCTGAGCACTCTAATTAAAGTCCAAGGAATCAAGAAGCACATAAATTTTCATTGAGAATAAAAGGATGCAAAAATTTGGATAGATGAGTGGGTGCTGTAGCCCCACATTGAGCTCCACAGCGCCAGGTAAATGCAAGTTTGGTGTGTAGCGAGTTGGGTGCAGCAATGCCCATATTGAGCACCGCAACACTAGGCCAATGTAGGTTTGGGAGGCAGAGAGTTGGGTGTCGCATCGTTCGGATTGAGCACTATGGCACTAGGAAAAGGCAACCTTGGGAGGCATGATTGAACTTTGTTGCACCACTTCTTTAACTTGATGTTGCTAAGTTTTTCTTCTCCCCATTCCATGTAATCTTTGAGGCTAATATAGTCTGTCACTCCACACCTTGTGTCCCACATCTAAGAATCACCTTCCTAACCTCATCTATCTCCCATATCATCACTAGCTCCATCAACTTCAACCAAAACTCATCTCATTTAGTAATGGAATGCAACATTGGGTAATGAAGAGATCATGAATTCAGGTGTGCAAGCAACTTCTCTTAACTTCAATTGTTACATTGATTTGACTTGGAGTTTGTAAGTGGAATTCTATTAAATTGGAAGACAAATTCTTTTGAATTGGAGGAGAATAGAGAGTGCACATCAACTATTTATGCAATTATCTGAAGGAGAAAATTGCTTTTTCTAGGAACATGTTTGTTGAATATCCTGATTGAAGTAAGATTTTATTTGGGATGACTTGATTGTTGGATGAATGTTGGTTATCTTTAGAGAGTAGTTTCCATTGTGACTGATTCTTATTTATTGACATTGCATTGAGTTTTTTTTTATGCTATTAATAAGTTGTTCAAGAAGCTATTTACATAACTACACTATCACAATGCCTCCAAAGAGACAAAGAACTACCAATGCAGGCCCTTCTATCACAACCACATTTGTGAATGATAAAGCAGTTGAAAGGTTTTAGAAGTCGATAGTTGAAAGATGATGTATTCCAGAAAGGGACTTTGACAATCCCTAGTCTCATTTTCATGATATAATTATTGCATGAGATTGGGAAAATTTTACATTACAACTAGATGCAGCTCTTGTTCTTGTGATATGAGAGTTTTATGCAAACGCTAAGGAGCAAAAAGTTTCATGAACTTGAGGACTAAAGGCACTTGTGAGAGAAAAGATGATTCCTTTTGATAGAGCATTTATACACAAGGTTTATAGCCTTCCCAATATTGATGATGATGATGAATATTCAACTCTGGTGGAATGAGGCCTGAACTATGATGATAATATTAACTTTCTTGCATAGCCCAAGACTTAATGGAAGCAAAAAGAAGGCAATATGCTAAATTTTCCAAGAACTAAACTTAAAACTAAAGGAAGAGCTAGGCATTACTTTATCTTAGCAAAACTACTACCGACTAATCACTTCTCGGAAGTCACTAGTGGGAGGGCGGTTCTCAATTATCAATCCAAATAGGTCTCTCCATTAATTTGGGTAAGTTAATTAAGGGTTCTATTTTATATAACATTGCAAGACAAACCACTAGTGGTTTTGGGCATCTATCTTTGATCTATGAATTATGTTTGTAAGCTTGTGTAGCCATAAGCCCCATGGAAGAAATCTAGCATCCGCAACCACCACTTACTCATGCGTAAATTATGACCTTTGAGAAAAAGGCTAATTGTAACACTCGAAGTGTTAAAAATGAGGAAACTTTTGCAAAATTTTCTTGAATTATCATCGGAGGTGGAAATGTATATAAATGTATTAAGTTTGAAGGGGTTGTTATGAAATTCCATGTATGGGATGATTATATACCATTCTACTTGTTAATTTGATGGATAAATTGCTTAGTTTAATGCATTCATATTGATTATCTTCATGCTGGAAGAAAATTTTGAAGTTAATTTATGATTAAGCACCAAAAGTATATTAAAAAGAAGTTGAATAGGAAAATGGTGTCACTTATATTCAATTTTTGGCAAACAGAGGATGATTTAGATAAAAAGTGTTTACATGAAAGTTATAGTTCTTTAAATTACCTTTATATTTCATCAAGAATTATATGATTTGGATATCAAATAAGAAAGTTATAGCTAAAATACTATAACTGTCTTTAGAGCCTCATATTACATTGGTACAAAAGGTGTTACTCTGAGGTCAAACAACTCACAGTTGAGGCTAAATTAGAAAAAGTGATTAACATAAAATTATATATATTGAAATTATCTTTATAATGTATCAAAAATCATATAATTGGACATTGTATGAGAAATTTATGGCTAAAATACCAAAACTGCTCATAGAGGGCAACAGGTTAGTTCCATGACACTGATATAAAAAAGGGAAAATGGGTAGCAAGTTAGTGTTGCAACACTCTATTTGTTAGTGCGTTAGATCACTAAAAAATGGCCTTTATGCTCCATCCCCTTCCTTTTGACCCATTTGATGCCCCTTTCCTCTCTCATGCCCCAACCCTCGAAACCCTTGCTTCATACCCCATGTAGATGGGATTTTCATTAGAAAAATATTTCTTTTTATGGTATGAACTATCTATTTCCAAAGTATCCTAAGCTTTAGCTATTTGGATGGTGGAAGGAGAAAGAAAGAGCTGCTTTTCTACAAGTTATGGAGGATTTTGGAAGATTAGAGCTTGAACCTTTGTTGTGGGATGAAAGCTACATTTGAGTTAGTCGATAAGTTTATTTTTCCCCATTAATATTATGAATTTTCCTTGCTAGGGTTTCATGTGAGCCATGAACAATGATTTTTAGGAAAAACTAGTTTGGATTGATGTTCAAATCATGGGAGAAGTATTAAATGAGTTGATTATGGAATTGTTGAAGTGATTTGGACATAAGAAATCTGGTTACAATAACTTAATTGCATGTTAAATAGGAAATATGGTATTTAGTGTAACTAAATGGCAATTTAATGGAATTGGAAGCTTAATTGGCTAGTTCTTATGGCGAATTAGATGATAATTGTAGAATATGATAAGTATGTCTTACTGGAAATGAAACTCTCTTGAGACTCTTGGTTGAAACACTATAGTTTAAATGATGTTTACAAGATGTTTGATAGAATGATTGAGCAAGAAACAAGATGGAATTGGCTGACCCCATTGCAGCTACAAGTTGGCCATTAAATAGGCATTTAGAACACATATAGAATACATGTAAAGAATGGTAAAGAAAAAACTTGAGGTTGGATGGAAAAATAAATGATGTTAGATTGAGAATCTACATATGAATTACATCAAAAAGGTTATCTCATAAAGAGATAGCAATATGGACAGATCGTGACATATAGAAATTTATGGTTATTTGACTTGAATTAGCTTAATGAGAACTGCTTGTGTATAAGAAGTATGTGTAAATTAAATTGTGATGCATGTGATCAGTGTAGGATCATCTGAGCAGGATAGAAAGTCATGGAAACTTGAAGAATTACAAAATGGTACCTCATTAAGGTAAGTAGGCTTCTTTTTAAGTTGAATATATGAATGGATGGGGATAACAGATTTCCCATGCTTGGCACGGGCATGTACGAATAGATGAGGATAGTGGATATCTCATTTGTTGTGTATAAACATGTTTGATTATTAGATATATTCTTTACTACTTGTATCTTTCAATGTATGAAGTAATGGTATGAGATAATGGGTGTCTAGCTTGGGGATGATTATATACTATGTTGAGTGAATGGATGCGTGGATATTCTCTAATATGTGTATGGTGGGGATTATGAATATCCCAAGAATATGTTGTTTATATTATGTATTTGTATGTATGTGATGGAATGTATTCCATAATAGAATGCATGGATTTTTTTTATGCCCGTATGGCATAGTTATAATGTCTATTGTGCCTGAATGGCACAACTATGGTGTAGCTATGGTGTTAAGTGCCTATATGGCACTACTATGATATGAAGTATCAAAGTGATCTAATATTGACATATATATATATATACACTAAGTTCTATTTGTGATAAATAATATGACAAAATTGTGTAGAATGTACAGTGGAATGATGAGGACTTGAGCCTCATAAGTATATTCCCAGAATTACATTGTGATCGATTTATTCATGTTCTAGTTTTGAACATGCTGATTGTATTTTACTATGAGTTTCAATTTAGCCTACGTATTAAGTTTACCCTGACTCATGCCTTCTTATTCTTATTTTTTAGTTAGCAGGTCAGATAAAGAAACACAATTGTAGCTTGAGATTGGTGAGCAAGAATTGAAGATATTTTCATTTTGTTATGATAAATTGGGATTGGAATTCATGTATGTATATGTATTTGGAATTTAATCAGATTTCTGTAATGAGGTATATTTGAAATTTGAGAAAATTTGAATGATGTATATTGTATAGTTATAACATGTCATAGAAAATTACTTATTATATTATAAATGGATTAGTATAATTTTAGTAAAGTAGATTGCCATCATGATTTGGTTTTGATCTTGGGCACATAAACGTGGGTGTGGATGTAAGGTTGTGATTAATAGTTTTATGAATTTAGTTAGAATTTTGTAGATATTGAAATTATGATTTAAATTATGATTTTTTATGATTAATGCTAGGTATAGATCCATATAATTTAGGGTAGACTTTGCTAGATTTTTGAAAAATACTGGGTAATGGTAAAACGTATTGGCCCTAGGGTGGGTTGTTACACTGATGCAGGTTAAGTAGTAGGCCCATCTTCCAAACCATGCTCTTCACGACAAAAACAAATTGCATCTTCCTCTCATATTGAATCGAAAGTTGTTGATTTGTGCAACCATATCTTTGAGATGCAACACACTTTGTAAACACAACAACAATGGCAATCTTCCATGACTCAAAGATTTGATCAATTCTTGACAAGGCAAGCACGACGATATGAATATATGGTGAATTTCAATAATGCTCTCACATCTAGATTCACCAACTGCAACTTAAATCAAGGATCCAGTCCAATGATTTTTCCTCAGCCTCCCACATTCACACCATATTCTCTAGCCTATGAACCTAAGGAATTAGATGAGGATGAAGAAGAAGATTGAAGACACTTCCATCAAGGAAGTCCTCACTCTTATTGATTTTACTTCACATTGAGGACAATATCAATTTTAAGTTTAGGGGTGTTTTCTTTGTTTAATGGTCTCGTTTAATATTTGTGGTTGTTCTTGTTATTTTTTTTCTCCTCTTTCATTTTATGTTGTTTTTTTTTCTAAAATCTTTTTAAGCACTGATCAGGTTTACTTGTATGAGACCAATTATATGAATAGGAAGAAATAATAATAGCTTATTAAGGAAATAAAAGATGTTCACTTAGTCTATAAGCTATACTTGAATACTTGTTTAGTTTACTTAAGATTCCTTATACATGTGATCACATAGTTATTTTTGTTTAAATTATGTGAGTACTTAGAAAAGATTTATGTGACTAAGTATACATGACTCCATTGAACTATTCCAAGCAATCAACACAATAAAGGCCCGATATTAATGCAAAGGAATGATGGAATGTTGATCCAGCTAACATGATAAGATTACTTTTGTGGGAAAAAAGATTGAAGAGTATAAAGTTTACCTATTTAAACTCAACAAAATTTAGTAATAAGCATTAGAAATTAGGAACTATCTATTTGTTTAATGGTGAGTAACCTAAAGAAACAAGCTTGTGAACTCAACATGTTAAAGATGCCAACCTAACAAGATAAGTTGGTATTTGCAAATCACAAATTTTTCTTGGCACTTCTTCCATCTTTTGTAAATTTTGATGTTGGAGACTATACTATAATGAAAATGATGTTAGAAAGAGTATTACGTTGTATTTTCTGTCAAAGAAGACTATTTCAAATCATTTTAATCAAGCAACAATTTAGGCAAGAAAGAAATTTTGACCTAAACCTTGTAAGACAAATATTCATGATTAATCACAACATGATACTCAGATGCACACTACTTAAAACTTGAACCACCAGTAAAGGAAATAGTTTGTTTGCAATAGATAACTCAGAATGGATGCTAGGAAGTACATCCACTTTATTACAAACAACTGCAATTCAATTAGATAATTAATTAAAAATCTAATTCATTAAAAATTCACTAACGCCATCCTTCCAAAATCTCTTAGAGAACCCCTATTTTCAACACTAAGAATTTCATCTCTATAAAAATTCACTATGCTAGCATCTTTTACATCACCAAATTCAAGACAGTGAATAAGCAATAGTGAGTTGGAACACTTGAACACCAATAAACAATTAAAATAACTAGGAACAACATGTTCAACCATGGTAGCAATAATTTAACCAATAATTTAATTATATAGGGAGTCCTCTATACATTGTACATGTCCCGTGTGGGGGAAGAAATCTACATAGCAAACACATGTTAATGTGCATATAAAGGGGCAAAAACCAATGTCAGCTCCTAGACAAACCTAAGCTAGGTCTTCCATGTCAGTCGTACTATAGCTCCAAGTCATTTGCTCCTACCAAGGTTGACCCAAAAATGTGGTGTCATTGTGCAGGTTGGCCTGATCATGAAGGTGCTCATGATGAATGCTTGCCACTGGGATCACAACTAAATCATGGTTATGACACTAGCACCATCTGTGGAACCAACATATATTCCAAAGTTCAAATATGTTGGGATATCAAAAAATCAGGTTAATTTTCAATGTGTGATTAGTAATGGGAATTATAATAGGACATGTCATATTGAAATGACAGACGACTACTCTATGGCAGACATTTAAATATGAAAAAAGGAGGCTGAAGATTACAAAAAGCATCACTTTAAATCAAATTCTAGTGTTGATGGAGACAAATTTAGGAAAAGAGTTAAACATAAAAGTTTTAGATTTTGTTCTTAGTTGTTCAATGAAAAAAGAATCACTTGATTCTTAGTTGGTATGAGGAAGTTATGCTTAAAATAGTGCAATTATCTCTAGAGCTACATTTTGTCAGCCAATTCATCTGTAGAAAGGTGTGACTTTGAGGGCCCACAAAGCAATATATAAGATGATTTAAGACAAATGATCAACATAAAAGTTGTATCCCTTAAAATTCTCTAACAAATACAAAAATAATTGTGCAATTTCAAGCTCAGATGAGAAAGTTATGATCAAAACATTAAAACTGCTTTAAAAATACTTTGTTTGTAGTAAGTAGAACTTTGTTTGAGACAAAGCAACTTTGTCTGAGATGAATTGAAGGAAGCAAAACTTCATCCAGAGACAAAGCCAAAGAGCAGGTGATATGAATAGTAGCATTGTCTTGAATACTGTAGCATGGTTACTGTGATGATATTACTATAGTAATAGTATTATAGTAGACATGGACGTGGCAGTTGGGCTCTCTTCCAAGGTGGCTCCCTTTCAAGGTGTGATAGTCAGGCTCCCTTCCGAGGCTTAGCAATCAAGCTCTCTTCTAGAAAGTGGCAGTTATGCTCTCTTCCAAAGAGTGCAGTTGGACTCTAGTTTCTAGAAATGCCCCAAACAGTGAAGCAGAATCCATTTTCAAGGAATTCCCAAATTGCCCAAAAAGTGAAGGAGGGCACATTTTCACAAAATTTCCAAAATGTCCAAAAAGTGAAGGAGGGCATATTTTCACAAAACGCCCAAAATGGCCAAAAAGTGAAGGACGGCACATTTTAAAAAAATCTCCAAAATGCCCAAAAGGTGAAGGAGGACATTTTTGAACTACCCCTAGAAGTGAAGCTAAACCTCAAGTCTATAAATATCCCCTCCCTCTCTCATTTGAGAGGGAGATTTTTCTGAAGGAAGGAGCTTGAGGATTCTTCAAGAAGTAGATGCCTCCACTAACGCTAGTGGCCTTTGGCCACTGGTAATTTCTTTGGTGCCTGTGGGAACTCATCCATGACCCCACCATAGTATACACATATGCCCTACCTATGTTGTGGTGATAGTGGGTCCTACATGATTAACAGATAACAAAATGTTGCCAGATTGAATAGTTAAAATATACTAAAACTGGCTAAACCCTAATTGAACCTTGTAAATGGCAGAGCTACCCTGGAAATGCCCCAAAATCAGGAAAATAATGATATTATCTTAAATTAATTAAGAATTATCATTAACACTAGTTGTTATCCTTAATGCTAATCATGATTAGGCTTAATTAACTCAAAGTATAATTAGGCTTAATTTATTCAACCTAACTCTATGATCTTTCATAGGTTAAAAGCAGAGATCGTTCGCTTCTAGTTTTCCACGGGATATTAGAAAACGCCATCCTCCCAACCATCCAAAAAGCTTAAGTGAGGACCAAGTCACTGAGTCATGACTCACTGAGTCATTGAGTCATGATTTACCGGGTCAAACCTTAGCAAATACTAATCATCAACTCTTCCAAAAAGCCTAAATGAGGACTGAGTCATTGATTCATGACTCACCGAGTTATTGAGTCAAACCTTAGCAAAAATCACTTCAATCAGCTAAACTTAATCAACCTGGCCCACTCTTTTTAAGCTTTTCATGGGTAATTGAGAGAGCTGAGAACCTAGTTAACTTGACCCACTCTTTCTAAGCTTTTCATGGGTAATATGAGAAAATTGAACCAAACCTAGATTATCAGTTTTCTTTTGGTCGCTTTTAGGTTTAAATATAATAGAGATCACCAGTCCTGAATCCTTTCAAGATATACCAATTGGGTCACGAACCACCTACTGTCTTTATGATTTCTTATAGTTTAAATAGTAAAAATTACCGGTCCTGATTCCATCTGTAATAAACTAAATTAGATCAAAATACTCATTCTTTAGGTTAATTCAGTATTTAGCAACCCAATCTAGAGCTGCATCATCCTTTTTGCTCATTGGCTTGAGGCGATCCCTTAAATTTTAAGTTATCACAATGTGCTCGGCGATTCCAAAGATAGCACATATTTATTTTGAGAAAGATAGTATGTGTTTTATTTTTGGGTTTCTAGATGCAATCTACTTTTCCTTTTAATCAAAGGTTTTCTTCCATTATAGAGATGTAATTAGGACCACTTGTGGTTTGTAATATGAATATACAATTTTCTGATGTACGCAGAAAGTGTAATTAATCGAGGACATCAATAAAAAATGAAAATTATTTGATTCATTTCAAATGTCAAAAAAAAAATTATTTCATTTTCCTTTCCTCTTTTTGTACTTGTTACAAAATTGTGAACCCAATGTGAAAAATCTCACTCTTCATCTTTAAGAAAAAGTAATGCCAATGCAATTTAGAGACCTTATTTTTTTATGGAATTGACTAAGTTTTTCTTTTGCCTTTTGTAGATCTAAATCATTTCCACACTTGCTCTCAATCCTAATGGCATCACTGGCACTTTGAGTCCCGCCTGGCGGTGGCTTTGCCATCAACACTGCTCGAAACTTGGACAAGGGTGTCCCTCACTCCTTCATTATGCTGCAAACCGGTCAAGCGTCAGTGATTTACAAAAGGGAGGCAGTTGTTTTAACTCCTTCCTCATCTAAAGCTACTCTGGCCATGTCTAAGCTACTCTAGCAGCACCAAAGGTTACATTCTCTACTTCAGCCTCCACTAACAATGAGGTTAAGGAGACGAATCATAAGAAGAATATGAGACAAAGGAGGAAAGTTTTTCATCCCCCCACTCCACAGATTGTGGGAGATGAACCTGTCCATAATACCACTCCAAGCTCCTTTAAGATTAGGAACACTCAACTTTCTACTCCTGTAGGCCTGAGGAGAGTTGCAGCTCTTAGCTCCCTTGAGGCAGCAAAAGGGAGGTAGACATGAGCTCCCATTGATCCCAAACATATTAACTACTTTAAGAGCTATGCATTGAGCAAGACTCTCAAAGGGTGTGATCAGCTTTCTAAGGAATTGGGAGGAGGTTGAAAAGAATGAACAAGCCTAAGAAGAGGTCAACTAGGAGGTTGACTGTCCAAGGGAAGAAAGAAGGATGGAATCTGTCATCTAAGAAACACACTACAATGAAAAGAAATTCATCACCTCCACAAGAAGAAAACTCAGGTAACAATATTTTTGTTATTTTGGCAAATCTCTCTTGTTCTCAGAGAAGAGAAATTGCTAGGACAGGCACCCTTCAGATGTCAAGAAAGGCATCAAAAATAGAGAAAAGAAAAAGAAGGGCTGACTCTAGTAGCCCAAAGAAAAGAGAACAAAAGAAGATGAAGATGCAACCTATTAGCGTCTGCGCTACTTCAACTGAAAAGGACCTGTCACCAACACTGCCCAGCCCACCTTGTCTAAGAATGGTTACAAGGTCAATGGCCAAGCTTATGGTGCCTTCCCCAATGTTCCATTCTCTGCCAGAGGACACTAGGAGAGAGGATCAAGCTACATCTACTCACCAATTGATGCACAGTCATCAAACCTTCTCGATAGTCACGTCATATATGACTGAGGGTAATGCAGTTGCTACATCTATAAAGGAGATAACTAAATGACTAGAGCAACTAGAAGCTGAAAACCAGCATTTGAGAGAGTTATGTGAGCAACAAAATGCTAACCAGACTTTCAATTATGGTCAGCCTTCTAATACTGCACATCCTCTCAACACTCCATCTATGAGAATGGCCATGCCAATGAGACACGTCTTCTATCCACCAAGAGGAGACACTATAGGAGCAGAAGGCTCACCCCTTATTTTCTCGATTGCCTCGCCTCAGCAACCACCTAATATCAATTTCTGTGCATAACCGTTTGGTGCGAACATTCAACCATAATAATTTGGCATAAATGTGCACACAGCATCATGTCAAATGAAGGTGGATACAATTGCCTAATTTCAATGAGATGATGAATGATTAGATGACTCAAAGTCAGATAAACTTGCCTTCTCAAATGCTTAACATATATCATTGGCCTTATCCTCTAGAAATTGAGAATGAGCCATTCCCATCAAACTTCAAAATGATATATTTCCATGCATTTGATGGGATGGATGATCCTCGATACCATCTTACCCTCTTTAATCTTAAGATGAGAAACTATGTCGTCCATCATAACCTGTTCAACATTTTTGATTCCTCCCTCAAAGGGTCCGCATTCCAATGGTACTTGACACTACCCACGGGGTCAGTCAAAACTTGGAATGATATGCAAAACTTATTCCTAACCAGATTCTTTATGACTAAAAAGAATGTTACACAGGAAAACATCTTCCTCATGAAGCAAAGGGAGGATGAACTAGTAGAGGAATTCACCTCTTGCTAGCAAAGGGAAGCTGAAAAACGTGAGGTGACATTAACTAAAGAGTAAAGGGTCTATTTATGTTAGAATGGTATTAAAGTTGATCTTGTCATTATGGTGAATGAACAAAAAACTACCTTCTAGGCATTGGCTAATGGGGAAAGTTGAAAGGAATGCCTTCTATCCCTTTCTAGAAAGACTAAAGTTTGAAATGATAAGCAGAAATAAAACACTTTCTAGGTTAAGAAGAAAGAACCAAAGAAAGGCAAATCAAGCATTTTTCTCAACACCACTGAAACCAAAACTAGTGGTAATGACAAGCAGCCAAGGAAAAGGGAGATCTCAGAGCTGAAATATTAGTACTCTGATTAAGAGGTGGTACTAATTCTATTGGCGCTCATTCAATCAGGTAATATAAAGCTACCAAAACCCTTATCCCTGGCTACAGTAAATAAGGTGAACCATCCTTTATACTATCATTACCATTGGTATATCAATCAACCAACAGTCAAATGTAGAATGGTAAGGACGATTATCAACCATTGCATGAAAAATGAGGTTATCATATTGAGGAAGTATGCATAGTGACATCCAGTAACATATCAATGAAGGAAACTCCTAATCTGGCAATGCCATAACAAGAATTCAACCGCAGGTTCCCTAAAACCTCTAGTCAAGAAGTGCAAAGGGAAGTCATGGTTGATGACAAAGAGTGGGATCTTATCTTCTTGAAAGACATCGCACAAGTCCCATTGATGAGATGCAAGGGACAACATCATCAGGTTAAACATGCAAAGCAAAGAGAAAGGGAGGAGTGTTTGAAGGATTTATTCTCCCTAAAAAGGACACATTGTTGGCTGTCATGGTTCTAACCATATATCATTGGGGATTACCTCCAGCCTAAGAGACTTAAATCCTTTTACAAGAAAATGGTGGGAAAAAAGAAGAGAAAAGCTCACCTTATTCAAGGATGCCTAGAGCTTTATGCTTGGCCACTATCGCCATCACTTTCGTCAACTGCGGATAAAGTATGGGTAGCATTTTGGAATAACTTATCAAACCCTAGAGTTGGAAGTAACCCAAGCCTCGATAAACATGCTTTATTTGAATATCTGATGGTGGCTTCTTGTTACCGCATTAGCGAAGTGAAGCTCTCACAAGTTGGCCAAATAAGAAGTGAGAACATTCTCGTAGAAGGGGTGATTGACAATGGGAACACTGATGCCAATGATTCACTTTATTTAATGTTGGTGATTCACTAGTCACACACCTCCTCCACTACACTGATGAATGCTATGAGGAACATCCAGATCTTGGGAAGATGTATTGGAGCTTTGAGCATTCACTTTCCTCAGAAGTGAAGAAGAATTGGTTATAGACCCTAGCAGTTCAAGGTGTCAAAGAATGGGTTCGCTTGCAAGATATGTTCCTGCTATGTTTTCTTTCCAAAAAAAGGAAGGAATCAGGAGGTCTCTCATTAATTGGAACTGGCATTTTAGTGAAAGACAGCCAATTATATCATAAATGGAGGGACGCTGCTTAGAGTGATCTGCAATCATTCGATCGCTCAGAGGTAGAAAAAATTCATTTTTGTCTGGCAAGGAGAGCCTATTTTCATCATCGAATGCCATCTAGCTTCATAGAGGATTTTGATCAAGCTAAAAAGAAGATAATGAAGGCAATGGATGACTCTCTAAAGGAGCAAGTGATCATAGAATCACATGTTGTAAGGGTCCTTGAATACTTGCACTACATGAAGGGCCCTATTCTAATGACAATCCCAAAAATTAAACAAGTATGTTACTTAGGGTGGCCTATGATGAAAATGTTCAAGGAATGCTACAAAGCTGCGATTGGACACTTGTTCCAATATCAAGCTTTGGTGTGAATAATGTCCCAGAATGAGGCATACATGATTAGAAACTTTCCATTTTCACTAGCTAGTAATAGCCACACCCTGAAGTGGATTGCGACATTGCCAACTGAATCATTTAGATCTTGGGAGGTATTGACTAAAGCATTCATACATAGATTCCATGACTATACTTTCCAGTTCTCTAAGGGACAAGTGTGAGGAATTCATCCTCTTGAACGAGAGCACGTTTATGATTTCACCTTGAGATGATGTAATATTCGCCTTTATTGCCCTGTGTTGCAAGAAGAGGAATGCATAATATGGGAATGCATTGTTGCATTGGGGAAGGTTTTTCCATTACCAAAAGAAGTTCCCAAGTCATTCCCCGAATTGCTTAAGCTATTGATCCAAGAATCATTAAAGCCTATGGAGGTATCTTGCAATATGACCAGTGTCATGCTAGATGAAGAGAATACTCCACAAGAAGCATTTGAATCTCCTAAAATAATAGTCGTGTTAAGATTAGGGAAAAATATGACCCTAGATAAAGGGAAGGCACCAATGTAAGAAGAGCCAGTGCCTGGGATTCCTTATCCTCCTATTGAAGAAAGGGAAGCTCCAGAGCTCTCAAATAAGTTAGAATATGATGTCGTTGCTCAGTTGCGCCGAATCCTAGCAAGGCTGAGTATATACGATGCACTGCAGCTCCCTAAGGAGTCTTGACAAGCGCTTATCAATGTGTTAGTAGATGAGTCAATCAAGGACTTGTACCTAGTGGAGGTTGCTGCCACGATAGAGTGTAACTAGACAGTCACTTTCACAGATGATGACCTGTTGCTCGGTGTTAAACCAAAATGGTGCATATGGCAAATGACCAAGTTTTGATGTTGAGCAACAACATATGAGTAAACAATTATGGTACTAACAAGTGCATTCCCAAGTATTACAAAAATGATATAAATAATAATAAGGGAACTAACTTAAATGTAATGGACAATCCACACAAGTAGTATATCATGAACAAGATCTATTACACTGAAGGAAGATCACGAATAAGATCCATTATACTAAAGGAAGATAAGAGCGCCTAGAAAAAGAATTGCACTGAAACTTTGAAAAGAAGCATATCTAAAGTCATATCATTCAGGTTCTTATATGTGCCCAAATGAAAGTCAATTATTTGGTCCATGCACTCAAAGATACACTTCAGTTGAAGAATACATCTAGTACCAGAAACATTACAAGGCATTGAATGCAAAAAGTAAACAGCTGTAGAAATCTTCCTCAGATAAAGTCAGTATCAAGCAACACTTGCTTCAATTGGATTCGAACAAATCATTCCTCATCTTTCAACACGGACAAGAATGATAAAGCCTCTACTATATAATATGTATCTATGGCATCTAAGGATGAATTTAGAATGCAAAGGCTAAAGATAAAGTAAAGCTAAACTCAAGCAAATGCAAAGCTAAAGACGACGTCAAACCAATCAAGCATTCATCTCTCACATGGAGCTCGTCTATACAAAGGAAGTGTAGAAGAATTCACCTGTGACTTATAATAGATGGAGTAGAAGATGAAGTAGTTGCGGCACAATGGAGTCAGACAAATATGAACAGATAGATTGCTCATTCAGATGAATTAGAAGACAAGGTCTATTCATCTGCGCACTCTTAGTTCATCTGTACTTACTACAGACGAATCAGAAGACATGGTTGATTTGTCTGCGCTACCCATGTTTGTCTCAAGCCTTTTACAGATGAATCAAAAGATGAAGTCACTTCATTTGTGCCTTAATGAATTGTCTGCAACTTACTATAGACAAATTAGAAGACAAGGTCATTCCATCTATGAAATGCTGAAGAAAGAGAATCTCATTTGCACGCTCACAATTCATCGGCAACTTACAACAGACGAATTCAAGGATGAAATGATTTCATCTGCACCTTCAAAGGACATCTGCAAACTTCTATAGATGAATCAAAAGACAAGTGGCATTTCATCTATGAGCTGATAGAAGAATGCTTTGTTTGCGCTTAAATGGATCGTCAGCTACTTACTGCAGACAAATCAAAAGACAAAGCTGATTCATCTCATAAGTTGTTAAAGAGAAAATTTGTTTGCATCAGCAAGAGTCATCTGTAACTTACAGTAGACTAATTTAAAGATGAAAGAAAAAGGACTATGTGTCCATAGATGAATCAATGAAGACTTAATCAGATGAATTCTTATGGACAAAGGCATCTACATCGAACATATACTGACTGGTCTCTTTAGATGAACTTTACCCTAGACAAATTGCATTTAATCCGATCAGAACATACATGCCAATGTTGAAAAGCAATTCAAAGGAAGGCACCTCCCGCTCAGTCAATGATTTTATTATCAGAGACTACATCTTTTCAAGTTTAATGTATAACTTTCCATAAGCATAGCAGAGTCAGTCATGCAAAAATCTCTCATCTAATGTTTTCTAGAAATAATAATGCATCTTCTTCGAGGATGGCTTTGCAAGCTTTCTAGCAAGAATGAGTTTCTCCAGAAGATAGCTTTTCACTGAGAGAAAATCTAGAACAGTCTTCTACATTAAATGAAAGTCGACTACCTCCAACAGGCAGAAATCTCTAAAGTAATATAAAGGTAGTGCAAAACTAATGAAGAAGGTTGAGGAAGCTAAGATAAACAATCATGAATGAGTTTTACTTAAGAAAAGTTCTCTCAAGTGAACAATACTTCCTCCAGATATTTAAGACTCCATTGCACCTAAATGATGATGACCTTCAAGAGTTAAACATCATCATAATTCTGGAGTATTAATATCTCTTATGTGCTTCTTCAATGAGTTATCATTTTATTTGTGCTTAAATGATGTAAAAATTAGCCTAATAAAGAGGCAAAGTAGTGTACAATGTTAGTGCTATTAATTAGCCATCTAAGTTCATGGTAAGCTCTAGAAAACTATGTTGTAATGATTTCATGGTGAGCTCTGAAAAATCACGTTGTAATCACGTTGTAATGAGTTGTTAGTGAGCTCAGGAAAACCAACAAGTTTGCTGGTGATCTTTATAACCAGTGAGTTTCCTGGTGAGCTTGTAAAACTAGAAGAGTATTAGAAACACTTGTTTATGCCCATTAGAGTTGGAATCCAGAAGAGTGCCAAGGACACTTATTTACACTCCCTAGAGCTAAAATCTAGAAGAGTGTCGGGGACACTATATATTTCATTACACGGGATATAGTGGAACCCAAAGCATAATAAGTATGTGCTCTTGAAAGAGTGGATGTATGGACGGGGTCCTAAACCACTATAAAATTTCCTGTGTTATGTGTCGCTTGATTTACGCTTGATTTACTTTATGTTTCTATATGGCGTATTAATTTTTATTTGGCCATAGTTTTTATATGCTCAATTCACCCCTCCCCTCTTGAACTATCACTTATACAGACCAACACTTGAAAGCACAAAGCATACTTGCTCGCTAATCATAAGGGGTGACATGACAGGAGAAAGGATTAACCACATTATGTTGGATCCAGGATTTATGGCGAATATTCTACCACTCAAAGTATTGAAGCAAATCAGGATGTGTCCATCTATGCTAAAAAATACTACTCTCATGATCTATGGCTTTAACCAAGAGAGTCAAAGGACTATGGGGACTATCACCTTAAGTCTCGATATTCAAGGGTTCCTCACAAAAGTTAATTACCACATCATCAATGCATCAATGTTGTACAACTTGCTACTCAATCGGCTATGGTTTCACTGATACCAAGTTGTGGCATCTACAGTACATCAATGTTTTAAGTTTTACTAAGATGACATAATGAGATGCATATCAGCCAATGTACGACCATTTATAATTTCAAAGGTGTTCTTCTTAGAAGCCCAATACTATGAGGTAGCACCAAATGGACTGGAGCAGCCAAAGGAATCAGCCAAGCCAACTATGGATAGAAAGCAACAATTATTTATTGCCAAAAGATAAGGGTCCACATCACAAAGACCCTCATCACAAGCTATACTTCCATAGAGATTTCTCACTCTCATCACAATCTATACTTCCTGAGCCATCAATTCCCAAATTAGAGTTAGAAATAACAAGTGAGACCCATGATGACAATATACATAAGTCTGATCATGATCCAAGCCTTGACCATCTAGAAGGAGGAGAAGACAGTAACTTTGATTCTTCCTTAAAAGAAATAATCTATAGTACAGCTCTGCCAGGGTTAGAAGATGGTAGACAACCAATAATCAATAAGCTTGAAGTATTTAACTTGGGTACAGATGAAGATAAGAACCTTACTTTTATTGCTAAATCCTTACCTGAGCAAGAAAAGCAATTGATAATGGATCTTTTAAGGGAATTCAAAGATGTCTTTGCATGAACATACTCTAAAATGCCTGGTTTAATTCTAGATATTGTAATGTATTCTTTTCATATCTCTCAAAGCAAGAAGCTAGTAAAACAATCACTAAGGAAGTTCAAACCCGACTTGGAGTAGTAAATCATTAATGAGATCAACAAGTTGTTGGAAACCAACTTCATCTGAGAAATCAAATTCCCAAGATGGATCTCCAGTTTATCCTAATAAAGAAAAAGATTGGACAAATCTGAGTTTGCGTTGACTTTTAAATCTCAATAAAGCTTGTCCAAAAGATGAGTTCCAACTGCCACACATGGAACTCTTTATTGATAGTACATCACTTTATGACATATTTGCATTCATGGATGGATACTTTGGCTATAACCAAATCAAAATGGCACTAGTGGATGAGGCAACTTATCAAAGGGCAATCCAAGTTATTTTTCATGACATGCATCACAGATATGTTGAATGTTATGTTGATGACTTGGCAGTAAGATCCAACGACCATAATCAACACCATGAGGATCTACGCAATGTCTTTGTATGGCTCAGGAAAAATAAGCTATGCATGAATTCACTCAAATGTGCATTTAGAGTTGGGTCAAGTAAATTCTTGGGATTTATTGTTTGCCATCGAGGAATCAAGGTAGACCCGCAAAAAGCAGAGACAATTAGAAATATACCTCCCAAAAAAACATAGATGATTTAAGAAACTTGCAAGGCAAATTATCCTATATCAGGTGATTTGTTGCCACCTTGGTAGGAAGATGTCTACCATTTCACTACCTACTCAAGAAAGATATAACCTTTGTTTGAGATAAATCTTGCCAAAAAAACATTTAATAGCATCAAAGAATTGCTTTATAATCCTCCAATTTTGGCTGCACCAGCCAAGGGCAAACCCCTTATTTTATACATCTCCACGAGCGAGCAATCGCTAGGGAGCATTGCTCATGCAAGAAAATCAAGACGGTAAGGAACAAGCATTATATTACCTTAGCCATCAGTTAATTGATGGGGAGTGTAATTATTCTCTAATCGAAAAGAATGCCTTGTATTAGTGTTTACCATCCAAAAGCTAAGGCATTACTTCCTTACTCATGAGATTTGGCTAATTTGCAAGACAGATCTACTCAAGTTCTTAATCACTCGCCTTATGAAATCAGGACAATCGACAAAGTGGTCACTGTTATTGTTAGAAATCAACATCGCCTTTATCCCGTGAAAAGCGGTGAAAGGATAAGTTCTAGCTGACTTCTTGATAGCACACCCAGTTGATAAAGAAGTCATTGTATAAGTAGACTTGCCAAATAAGGAAGTATTCATTGCCTATGTCAACACCCCCTGGCAAATATACTTCGATGGTGCTGCCAAAATTATCTGTGCTAATGTCGGGATTATCTTTATCTCACCTTAAAAGGACATCCTTCTATATTCCTTCTACCTGGGGAGGAATTATGCCAACAATGAAGCAGGATATGAGGCATTGGTCTTAGGTTTTTAGATCACTCTTAACTTTAGAATTATAAAATTAGATATCTTTAGTAATTCAGAATTGGTGTTCCGATAATTAACTACTGAATATGAAGTTCACCAGCCTAGTTTACATCAGTAATATGAAATCGCACAAGGGCAATTAGATCATTTTTCTCAAGTCAGCATTGGGCATATTCCAAGGACCAAGAATACCATTGTTGTTGCTTTAGCAAACTTGGTAACTACTTTAGTTGTTGTTGAAGGTCAAGATGTCATTGTCAAAGTTGAGCAACGATGCTGCATTCCCAACTTGTATGATGAGAAGACTACCAAGTGAGTGGAATGTGTAGCCTACATGGAATTAACTATGGATGATTGGAGAACTCCATACACTGACAACTTGCAATATGGAATCCTCCTAGAAAACTCATAGGAAAGGTTAGCTTTAAGAAAAAGAGATGCTTGATATGTGTATTATAATAACATACTGTATCATTGGCATATGATGGACTTTGGCTCCAATGTCTTAATGTGGAAAAGATTCAATATACACTCATGCAAGCATATTCCAGTGAATGCGGTGGACAACCATCTAGTCAAAAATTATATAGGTGAGTCAAATGCCTAGGCTACTACTAACACACTATGGTCTCTAACTCACTGTAATTTGCCAAGTCATGCCTCCAATGATAGCTTCATGGAGATATTAAGCATGTGCCACCTTTAGAGTTAGTGCTCGCAAACATCTCTTAGTCATTTGCATAATAAGATTCGACATCATTGGTCTAATTGACCTCCGTCTTCCAAGGGATATGCCTACATTCTAGCAGCGACTGATTATTTCTCTAAATGGGCAGAAGATAACTCATATAAGAGAGTCAGAGCCAAAGAAGAAATCAAGCTCATCAAGCTCAAGATCATGTATTGACATGACAACCCTTACCAAATTACATCGGATGATAACACTCCATTTAAGAATGAAGAAATGGAAATGTTTTATCATATGTAGAATATCAAACATGTTTTCTCCACACCATATTATCCACAAAAAAATGGCCAAGCAGAAGCATTTAACGAGGCAATCCTGAGGATCATGAAGAGGATAACAGATAAAAACAAATGCGTGGTATCTCAAATAGCTAGAGGCACTTTGAGCTTATCACACCACTCACTCCACAACAACTAATGCAACTCCATATTCCTTGGTGTTTAGGGCAAAGGTGTCTTACCCTTGCAACTGTAGTTGTAATCACTAAGAGTTACAATGCATTTAGGGTTGACAACAGATCAACAAGCCAAGTTGTGGTTCGAAAAGCTTGATGCTTTGGATGAAAAGTATTTTAAAGCCAAGCAAAGGATCGAGTTATATTAAGCCTACATGGTTGAGGCATACAATCGATCAATTAAGCACTAAGCTTTCAGTTCAGGTGACCTATTTCTTAAGTTAAGGATTGAATTAATGGCAGGTGGTAAGTTAATTGGCAAATTTGAGTCTAAATGGGAAAGCCCTTATGTCATCCAATAGGCCCACTGCAATGGCTTGTACAAGATTACAAATAGTAATGACATAGGAGAATTACCTATTAGTGGATATTTCCTAAAGTGTTACTATACGTGAGCTGGGGAGGAGCAGACACTAGGGGCATTTGCTTCCTCCTTTCCTAACTCTTACAAATGTCTTTCAAAGGACATGGTTTATATGCAAGGATTCAATTACTAATGTCCAAAAAGGAAAACATATCTTTGACATTACAAATCGTCCATGTTTGGTTGAATATTGTCTAGATCTATTCCAAAGAATTTCCTAGCAATCTTCTTCTTACAAGAACTAAAGGCCTGCTAAAATATTCAGCCACTTGTTGAAATAATATTTCTCGGTACTCAGGTTCTGTGGCCAACTGCTCTAGGCGTAGTTCATGAACCCAAGAGAGCTCAACAGTCTACTCTGCCTTTAGCAAATTGACCTCCCCCTAGAAAGTTACAGCGCCTCTTTCCTTCCAGCAGCTTCCACCACCAACCTAGCCAGCTGCTCCACCTTGGAATCTATGGTAGCAATAGCAGCATCATGGTCAGCCTTTGCCTCAATGAGAGCTTCCTCCACCTCCTTTTGAGACGCCTCCACAAATCTCACTCCATGACCAAATCATTCTCCCTGGCCTTGAAAGTGATTATGCTCCTCTTTCAACTCTGCTTTCAAAGCAATGAGTTCGGTAGACGCATGGTCCTGCACATTTTGAACTGCTGAAGAGGAAAGCCTTCTCTAACACTAATCTAACTCTGACTCAATACATAGTTGTTCCCAGACAGTAGCAAGCCGTTGCACATAGTGCCTCATTTGATCGATGAAATTTTACCTCATGATTGAGTTTTGTATAGTTTTCAAGGCAAATTCCACCACCATGTCATGCCAAGGCAACTCAAAGGCCTAGGAGGGGTCCACAGAACAAGAAAACTTGGTCACAAAAATCACAGCCTTGTTTGGATGCTCCAAGAGGGAAGTAGTTGGGGTCCCATCCTTGTCAACAGATCTAGAAGGGGAGAAAGGTCGAGAGGAGCCCAGACTGACTAGGATAGCAACTCCACTCAAAGGCACAGAACCGGGGGTAAACATTAGCTCACTTGAACTTAAAGCTTCACTGTGGAATCGTTGGGTTGAAGAAGTCAAGCTAGGTCCAAAGTATGGATGCTTCAGAGATGAGACAGTTGATCAGAAGAAAACAAACCTACAACAAGATCGAAAGAAAAAAGTCAGCATCTTCAAAGAAAGATATTAGCACCTTCTTATCAAAAAAATATATAAAAAGTAGGGGAGAGTGATACTCACCCACAAAAGCAATAGAAAGATGAGAGACAGCAGCAGAAGAGGACATCTCAACAACTACCAAAGTTTCTTGTGTCCTCGCAACCATTAGCCTCCCCTGAACTTCTTCCACCTCCTCAACAACAACTTTTGTAGATCCCCTAGCTGTAGTCAACTCCGAACCCACTACCAGAGCTGCACCAACTCCAAGGTTGGAACCAAAACAGACAGAACCAACAAAAAAGGAATTATAAGGGAAGTCCGTATCGATGGTGTGGAAGAAAAGGGATACGTTACCCCCTCCAAAGGGACTACCAACATTTATTAGAGAATGAACCCACTCACCAATGTTAACCTTGGAAGGGGAGGATGTAGGTAAGTCCCCTACGATGGCCTGACCAGGTCTGGAGGAAGAAGTCGAGGATGACTGAGAGGTACTTCTATAGGAGGAAATGTCAACTAGACCGGTTCACAGAGATTGATCCTCCTCAATCATTTTTGGTTGAGGTTCTAGTACAACAAACACCTCCCTAGCTGACCTTGCAAAAGAAAAAGAAGTGACACTAATGAAAACTTTCCTCCTTTACCTCTGGGCAACCATCTTCACTCTAGGCTGCATAAGCAAAATTGATTGACCGAATACAGGGGCACCTATAGGAGTGAGAACCTTTACCCGATGAGGACCAACGGGAATGTGAGGAAAAAGATCATAGTCTTCCTCTATCATAGAGGCTAACTTGGGAATAAAGATTCCAAGGAGGGAAGAGAATTAGGAATAGTAACCTCCTAACTTGGAAATCCACACGAAAAATCCACTTGGCGATGGTGATCAGCCGAGGACATCACATCCACTGGCAACCTATGTACGGACTTCAACCTGTACCTTAGGATGTATAAGCTATGACTAACTAAGTGGGTAAGAAAAGATGGCAGGAGCTTCAGACTTGTTGTCCAGATCATCGGAATCCTCCATGACTTTGACCTCAGTCTATTGGCTTTTCTACTCATCATCTGGGTCAATGACCCATAGAAGCAGTTTTTGCTAAGGGGCACAAGGGGTAAGATAGAAATAATAAGGTGAGTGAGGAGCCTTACTCAAGGAAAAAATAGTCAAAAATATGGAAAGGGTAAACATGAGAATTTCTCGGAGGTTATGAACCCAACGACAGAGACATAAGATATAATGTCAATTATTGGGAACTAACTATCTCAGAGAAATACCATACTTAGAAAGAAGAAGAGAAATGAAGTTAGTCTGGTCAAAATAGAAACCCACCCAAAGAGACCAAAAGAAAGGGGACCAAATTTTTACGAGAATGCCACAACAGGTTAGTGGGTTCTGAAAACACCCAACTCATACCCTTAAGCAAATGCTAGAGTTGGAATGCATCCATGACATTGTCCGACAAACGCGAATGAGACTTCTCAATAGCCATGAGGAAGGTAGACAAATCTTGACCATTCAGAGGAAGAAGAAGACAATGAAAACTCAAAACTAGAAGAGATGAAGAAGAAATCAAAAGCAGTAGATGATTTTCTATGTCCCTGGTGGCGTCTTAAAGAAGTCTCTCAAAGAACCCATCTAGGGTTTCATGCAGAAACTGGAGAAATGACAGCCTGGGGCTTCTTTTAAATTGAAGATTGGACATTTTCATGTCTCATCGCATTTAAACCTCGTACATATGGGCAAATAGAATGTCAAAAGGTTACATTTGTATGGATCTACTGAAAGACATCTAAAACATAAAATTTTGGATCTACTGAAAGTAAATGTTTGAGCGGAACCGCTAGGGTGGGCGCTATAGGATTCAAAGAAGAAGTGTTTAACAAGGCAATTCTAAGGACCATGGGTAAAACAATAGATAAGAAGAAACGAGATTGGTATCTCAAATTGCCAAAGGCGCTTTTGGCTTATAACACCACTTACTGCACAACAACTAATGAAACTCCCTATTCTTTGGCGGTCTTATCATTCAAGAGTTTTATATCAATTATTTATATCAAATCATAAATAGTAATGGTATAGGAGAATTACCCATTAGTGGGAAATTTCTAAAGTATTACTATACATGATCTGGAAGGGAGCAAACATTGGGGGCATTTACTCCACCTTTCAAATCCTTGCAAATGTTTCTCAAGCAATTTGATTTATATGCAAAATTCAAATCATTACTAGGCATAAAGGTTACAAAAAGAAATATATCAAGAAGCAAGCATAAAAGTGTCAAAATAACATATTCATTGGTTTGATCGAGATTAGAAGCTAGCAAAATCTCCTCTGCTAATTCCATAACCATACCTTCACTGGTCATGCCATCAAGACCACCAAGCTTGGTAAAACTTTTGTTGATGGTCAACTTGTGGGAGTTGGTGGCCAACTTCAAGTGCAACTTTTGGCAGCCAACTTCAAGTGCAACTTGATCCCTCGTGGCCTCATTGGCGTCAAAATGAGTAGGAGTAGCAGCAATCTCCTCCTATCCAATATTAGCCCCTATGCAGCCTAACTCAGCTTGGTAGCTTGCTGAGGAAATTATCCCTGGATCTGAATTATTTGGCCATCTATATGATAAAGATCAAAGTTGGCCTCATAACTCTTTACTATGTCTTAACTAATTACAAGAGCAATAGCAAAATCTTTAAAATAAAAAGAAAGCAAGGCATGTGTTTATAAGCTAAAATGAAGAAAGAAAGGATAGGAGAAAAGATTAAAATACTTACTCCCACTATTCTTAATGAATTGATAATCTGGTGCTGCATGAGAAGGGACATTAGGAATCTGATTATTAGCTTTAGGCTCCTTTGGGTAAATATTGTGACGCTCACCATACCCATACTACCCAACATCATTCACATCTGTTCTCTCAATATCTAAGTGAGTAGGCCCCACATCCATCCACAAAACCCTACCTGGTTGAGTTACATACTAGTGGCGATAACCATAATTCCAAAGTGGGCATAATCATCCCTCATGAAACACTCCCTGATAGAATCCCATGGTGGATAAGTCTTCATCAGATGGTTCAGAGAGGCCCCCATACCACCATGTATAATTATATATGATGTGGACTTGCCTTCTACTATCAGGCAAAAAGATGGTGCAATTCTAGAAGTCACTGGTAAATCGAATCCAATGGGCATACCATCTATGCACTCCAACACACTTCATGGTCAAAACCAAACTGATGTGCAAACTTCTGTGGAAAATATGGCTCTATTATGAAATGACCCCCTTCTCATGATGCCAGCAAACAACCTTGAATTACAACAACATAGTCCAACAGCTTACCAGTGATACCTTTTTGAGGAGGTAAATCATAACCCTCCTCACTAAAGATAGGGACCAACCGATACATCTCATTAGAAAATCGATGCAAATGAAGCAGTCTGTCAATCACTATCTAGAAGCTGAGTTTCATCATTCTTTCTTTGAAAATTGTATCATCACTACGCCTTCCTCTAGGAAAACAACTGGCCCCTCCATACCATAAGTGTAGGGGAAATAAAAGCCCAAGCAACTCATAAAGAAATGCATTCGACAGTGGGTCATTACCTTGCTAAGGCTAGTTGAGCTAAATACCATGTCACCAAAACCCCTATAAATGTCTGAAAACACTCGAGGGACCAAGGATAACCTTGTACCAAAAGTGAGTTGACAAGCTTGCGCCAACATCATCCATCTCACACAATAAGAATGAGAAGAGGATGGGTACATTACTATAGAAAGCCACTACATTTAAAATGAGATCAATTCTTGAACTAGAGCAATGCTATGAAGAAACTCAGGAGCAATCCATAATTCCATTCATCTTCTGGCTTTCTGTTTCGATCTGTCATGGGATCACGATAGTCACTAATCCTTGCACTTGGATTAGAAATCCTCCTAAATAATTGAGCCCATTCTAATGAGAGGAATCTATTTCTTTGTTGTTGCCTCAGTTGTTCTAAGATTTTAATAATGTCTTGTGCATATGGAATCGACTTGAGCTCTTCATTAGATGGGACATATTCATCAAAGGCTTCTCCCATGACAGGTAGCCCACTCTCATGACACATAGGTCCCATAGTGTTATGCTAATCTCACTACATGAAAAGTGGAAAGAATTTGTAGTTGGCAACCACAATTGTAAGAAAGCTTCAAAAGTTGCACTGTATTTTAAAAAGCCTTCACAAGTAGCAAGTATGACATCATAAACTACCGATACTGTTAGAACACCCATGTGCCTTGCAACAATATGAATTTTCCAATATTCAAAGTCTTCATTGAGAGGAATGCAATTCTAGAATTGTTTGACATTCCCCTCTTATTGCAATTTATAAGATTTGGATGTTTGAGCATGCTGTCTTGGAGTCTCAATAGTATGGTAATGAGGCTCAAAGTTGTTCACAACTTTTACGCCTTTCTTTTGAATGGTTATCATCTTAGCCCTATTTATGAAAGAAGAACCTTCATATAGAAGTGCCTTAATTGATTTGTGGCGTACACTCTCATAATAGGTCAATTTCTCCTTAACTCTGAAATGAGACTTTGAAAGAAACTCTTTTTATCTGAATTCCTTGCAATCCTCACAAAGGAAAAAAATATCCCATTACTCAATTGGATAGGAGATCACTTTGTTCCTACCTCTGGCTCATCAGTCTTATCACTAGTGGTAGCCTATCATTTCCTCTTTGGTTGGAAGGTAATTAACATGTGTGCAAAATGGTCTCCAGCAAAACACCATTTTTGTGCCTTCCCTTTTGATTAGTGAGATGCTTAGATTTCTCCTTCTTCAGATCTCATTTCAGTAGAGGACTCATTTGGCAAGGGAGCATGCAAATCCTTTAAAATCATGATTACAAAAGAATCAACATCCCTTACTCCTTCTACTATAAGACCGAATGATTCACCAACATCAACCACTTGATCGATTCTAATGGGGATAATAGGCCGATGTAGATGTTCCATCTCTAGAACTATATTAGTACCCTCAAAATTCATTTGGCCAACAACGCTTGTTGCTTCACAACATGCCTCAACATTAACAGCATTGAGTATGTAACTCAAGTTGAAGCTTTCAGACACAATCAAAAAGTAAATTCACTGAAGTTTGTTGAATGAATCAATGAATTCCCAAAATCTACTTGTTCCTATAATGCTTCCTCAAAGATAGTGTGTTTGTTGGAATCCATCTGAAGGCACAATAGGATCAGGATTTTTTGTAGAATTTATAGAATCCAAGAGAGAGAGAGAGACAGGGAGGAGAGAACTTACAAGATTAGGGTTTTTGAAAAATTCTCAATTTCTATTTCAGTCTCTGGTCTTAGTTTTTGCTGAATTCCCAGTTTCTCTCTCGATCTCTGATCTCCAATGGTGGAAATAGAAGAATGAGATCTGAGCACAAAGTTGACCCTGAACCAAATTTCGCTGTTGTCAATGAAGGCAGAGCCTTAAGATGGGACAACTTGGACACAATGACTCAAAGAGGAGTACAAAGCTCTAATCACCTACACCTCCATGAACAAATCCAATAACAACAAAAGGACTTTTAATATTGCAATAGGAAGTTAACATTGCAAACAAAAAAACATTTTAGGATGGCTACCTTCTATATAGGTGATATGAAAAATCCAAAGTTGTACAGTCAATATGTGAATGCAAACCAGCATCGTCCACTTGCACAGGCAACACGACAAAGCCAAGTCGGGCAGAAAGTATCCCCAAGTAGGGTTGCGCAGGCAAAGTTGGCATGGCATGCCTAGTTCTGCTCCCAATTGAGCATAACCAAAGGCAAAATCCCTGATTTTGCTCCAACCTAGCATAGCCAAAGTTAAAATCCTTGATTCTGCTCTCAAGAAGTAAAGTCAAAAGTAAAATTCCTGACACTACTCCCAAGGGACACAATCAAAGGCAAAATTCCAAGGGGCACATTCAAAGGAAAAATTTCAAGGAGCACAGCTAAAGGCAAATTCCTAAAATCCCTCCCAACTAGCACAATTAGAAGCAATTTTCAAACTCGTGCAAGCAAGAAAACTTTGCCAAACAGCGTCACCCACCTGTACAATCAGAAGGGGGGAGTTGTTTGATGAGCATTGGCATTACCCGTGCACAACAGATAGGTCCCACACTAGCTCAGGCAAAAGAAGATGTTGAATCATTCGTTCACTTAGATTTCACTGGAGTTGAGTTCCATGGTAGAATTAAGGCCAACCTGATTTTCTAAAATATAGGATGGTGATCATCACCATGCCCACTTCACTAAAGTACTTACCCATGCTGAATGATCACCGGGGGGCATTTGTTGGAATATTAGAAAATCAAGTTAGTTTGCAATGTGCGATTAGTAATGGGAATTACAGTAGGACATGTCCTATTGAAATGGTCGATGACTAATCTATGGCAAATATTTAAATCTGAAAAAAGGAAGCTAAAGATTACAAAAGGCAACACTTTGAATTAATTTTTAGTGTTGATGGAGACATATTTGGGAAAAGTGTTAACATAAAAGTTTTAGAATGTGTTCTTAGTTGTACAATGCAAAAAGAATTACTTGATTCTTTGTTCATATGAGGAAGTTATGTTTAAAATAGTGCAACTATCCCTAGAGCTACATTTTGTCTGCCAATTCATCTATAGAAAGGCGTGACTTTGAGTGCTCATGATTCAAGAAAGAAGATGATTTAGGAAAAATAATTAACATGAAAGTTGTATCCCTTAAAATTTTCTAACCAATGCAAAAATAATTATATATTCTGAGCTCATACTAGGATGTTATGATCAAAACACTAAAGTGCTCCAAAACTACTTCATTTACAGTAAGTAGAACTTCGTCTAAGACAAAGCAACTTTGTCTGAGACGAATTTAAGGAAGCAAAACTTTGTCTAGAGACAAAGCCAGAAAGCAAGTGATATGAATAATAGTGTCATCTCAATTGTTGTAGCATGGTTGTTGTGACAATATTATTGTAGCAATGGTACTATAGTAGACACGGACGTGGCAGTTACGCTCCCTTCTAAGGCGGCTCCTTTCTAAGGCATGCAGTCAGGCTCCCTTTTGAGGCATAGTAGTCAGGCTCTCTTCCAAAATGCGGTAATCAAGGTCCTTTTCAAGGAGTGTAGTTGGACTCTAGTTTCCAAAAATGCCCCAAAGAGTGAAGTAGAGCCCATTTTTAAGGAATTCTCAAACTGCCCAAAAAGCGAAGGAGGGCATATTTTCACAAAATCCCCAAAATGCCGTGGAGGGCACATTTTCACAAAATCCCCAAGATGCCCAAAAAGTGAAGGAGGGCGCATTTTCTCAAAATCCCCAAAATGCCCAAAAAGTGAAGGAGCGTACATTTTCACAAAATCCCTAAAATGCCCAAAAAGAGGAGGGCATATTTTCAAAAAAATCCCCACAATGCCCAAAAGGTGAAGGAGAGCATTCCTGAACTATCCCTAGAAATGAAGTTGGACCTCAAGTCTATAAATAACCCCTCCCTCTCTCATTTGAGGGGGAGATTTTTATGAAGGAAGGAGCTTGAGGATTCTTTAAGAGGTAGGTGCCTCCACTAACACAAGTGGCCTTTGGTCACAAGTAATTTCTCTGGTGCCTAAGAGTACTCTGCCATGGCCCTACCATGGTATACACATAGGCCCCACCTATGTTGTAGTGATGGTGGGTCCTATATGATTAACAGACAACAAGATGCTGCCAGATTGAATAGTTAAAACATACTTGAACTAGCTAAATCTTGATTAAACCCTGTAAATGGTAGAGCTACCCTGGAAATGCCGATAATCAGGAAAATAATGACATTATCTTAAATTAATTAAGAACTATCATTAGCACTAGTTGTTGTCCTTAGTGCTAATTATGATTAGGCTTAATTAACTCAAAGTATAATTAAGCTTAATTCATGTAACCTAACTCTACAATCTCTCATAGGTTAAAAGCAGAGATCGCCCTCTTCCAGTTTTTCATAGGATATTGAAAAACACTATCCACCCAACCATCCAAAAATCCTAAGTGAGGACCGAGTCACTGAGTCATGACTCACCGAGTCACTGAGTCACGACTCACCATGTCATTGAGTCATGACTCACCAAGTCAAACCTTAGCAAATACTATTTATCAACTCACCCAAAAAGCTTAAGTGAGGACTGAGTCATTGAGTCATAACTCATCGAGTCACTAAGTCAAAGCTTAGTAAAAATTACTTCAATTAGCTTAACCTAGTCAACCTGGCTCACTCTTCTTAAGCTTCTCATGGTTAATCAAGAGAGCTGAGCTAAACCTAGTTAGCTTGGCTCACTCTTCCTCAGCTTCTCATGGGCAATATGAGAAAACTGAACCAAACTTAGGTTACCTATTTTCTTCTGGTCTCTTTCAAGTTTAAACATAATAAAGATCACTCGATCCTGAGTCCTTTTGGGATATACCAATTGGGTCACAAACCACCTAATGTCTCTATGATTTCTTACAAACTAAATAGTAGAAATCACCTGGTCTTGATTTCATTTGGGACAAACCAATTAGATCAAAATACTCATTCTTTAGGTTAACTTAGTGTCTAGCAATCCAATCTAGAGTTGTGTCATCCTCTTTGCCCATTGGCTTGAGGAGATCCCCTAAATTTCAAGTCATCGTAATGTGCTCAGCAATTCCAAAGACAACACACATTTATTTTGAGAGAGAAAATGTGTGTTTTATATTTGGATCTCTAGATGCATTGCACTTTTCCTTTTAATCAAAGATTTTCTTACATTGTAGAGATGTAATTAGGACCACTTGTGGTATAAGATGTGAACATACAACTTTTTGATGTACGCAGCAAGTATAATTAATCAAGAACATCAATAAAATTAGAAATTATTTGATTCATTCCAAATGATAAATCTTTTTTTATTCCATTTTTCTTTCTGCTTTTTATACTTGTTACAAACCATTGTAGTCATTAAATATTATGCATATTATTTAAAAGCCCAAGAGACATTACCTATAGATGTCTTCTTGGAAACACCTTCCCTTATGCTATTTTCCTTGTATCGGAGAAGGTAGGCAGCTACATCCATGTGATGTATGTCAAAATGCACTTTCAAAACCAGCAATTACATGTCATCAATAGTTGTCCTTTAAGCTCAAAACACCAGTGTGCTTACTCATCCAGACATAGAATCACATTTGCGGTGGCATGATCCCTTACTAGGTCATAAACGATTAAGCCCTCTCCAATAAAGTAGGTTGCATTACAGAGTGCATAGATGCCAGAGTTAACCCTGATACATCAAAATTCAAAACATTTCAAATAATTCAACTATAAAAATATTTCATAATGCTTATTCTATCGAAAGTTATTACCCATTGACTTGTTGCGGTACCACATCTAGCACCACCACTTCAAATGAGGCAAAGTCCCTTCCATTACCCCCATGGCTTCAAAGATCTGATCTAGTGTTGTCACCTACATATCCGCAACACAATCACTACCCATGCAAGAATTGCCCTATATAAGAAGCTCATCATAGGTAGAAATGGGCATCCATAATAGGGCTAGAATATAACTGAGGTGTGGAGATGGTAGCTTTGCACGAAGTGAGTCAAGAAAGTAAATCCTTTGATAGACCAAATCTATAATGAATGTCGTCCAATGTCTACCACTACAAACTGGTATGCACACTTGCATGGGTAAAACAAGAAAACATTGGATACTTGGATCACTCTTGTTTATATTAGTAAGGCTTTGCCCAGCATGATGTACAAATACTTTAGCACACACCCACATTGAGTTGCTGATAGATGAGTCAAAGGATTTTTTTTTGGGTGGTTGGGGGGAGGTGGGGTATAGGAGAGTTTAGTGCTTGCATGGATCAACATGTAGTACTACAAAACAAAACAATCTGCTCCAATCAAAATCTCAAGGTTGTTCAAGCCATGAGCATTGGGTCACACAATAGACAAAAGAAATATAGGGGATGGCCTACCACAAAGACTGAGTCTAGGTACTAGCAAACAATACCCGCATCGCAAGGTCTCTAATTTGTAAATATAGATATGCGTCCATAACTTGTAAGGAATGAGTACATGCATATATGTACTTGTCATTCCAGCTAGCTTCCTCGAATGCATAAGAAAGAACTACAACATCATAATCCGGTGGCGTAGTCCCTTGTCTAGTCTAGTGCAATGTTTGCAATCTTTTGCACACTGCTCATACACATTGCTCATACCACCAATTATGTGAACAATTCCATAAAATGGTCAAAGATGAAAGGACTCAGAGGCTTTGCTAACCTTCATCAATGCATCTATGCTAGTAGCAGAAATGGTAATCTTGGCTCGTGTGGTCTGCTTTCTTCTGGGTAATGATTAGTAAGGGGTTTTCACATGCCTTGAAACCAACTTCCTACACCCCGAGCATTGCAGCTTGCCTTGCCTTCTTGTGGTCACTCTACATTCATACACCCCATCATCATCTTGAGGGCTGGCCTTTACTGGATCACCATGGTACTACTCACTTGGACCTTACCCCCCCCTTCCTCTCTTCTAACACACATACCTCAATGTCAGTAGCATCCCCAATGTTTGCATCAACCACCCTCGCTATGGCCTACACAAGTTGTTTAATTATAAAAGTGGTGCACTTACCAATCATCTTTGAAGTGAATATGGTAGGCAAAGAAAGCCTCTCTATCGAGGTATAGAAAATAACATTCACAGATCTGACACTAACGCTAGTGTGCAATTATGCTTGTAGCCATCAATTGATCTTCATAAGTGCCTATGAGAAAAAAGCTCATTACAAAAAACACTTATAGCAAGATGGCATGTCTAGGAGTTCGTAAGAGATTAGCCTTTTCACATCTACTTGGGACATAAGGTGCTTGGTGAGGAACTCAGAATCTCTATGTTGCATTATATAGACATGCTTAAAGTGCATCAGAAGAAGTCACCCCAACCAAAAATTATCTTAATAGAACCATTGTATCAAAAAATATAGTAATGAATGCATCGAGGGCATATCGATAGTTTGGCTCTCAGATCTAGATGTTATTTTTGAAAAAATATGCCAAATGATCTTTGGGACAGTCATCAGTCATCATCTTCACCTAGGATTCACTAGCAATGTACTCTTCAAGATTGGATAACATAACATTGACTTGTGGACAAGAAAGGGCCTTCGACAGGGAGCACCTATCTGCTTATAGATGCAGAGGCTCACTGCTCGAGCACTGAAGCCATAATAGTGTGGAGATAGGATTAGTAATTCGAAGCTAGATTAAGTCAGTTGCAACACAACCTAAGATCGCAATACATAGCCAACCAGGGTGGTGGACCCTTATGCAAGCATGTTTGCAATTAACAATGATTCAATTGCTTACCACAAAGGCTCCAAGAACCAATGTTGTTATGTCGCATTTATTTTAAATAGATCAAACATATATAGGATGTGCAAATAAATCATCCTAGCATGCATCTCTAGCCCTGCATCACTAACCTTCACCTACATTCTTTCTCCTGCCTTGCCATCCAGGTCGGTGGTCTTTCCTAATGAATTGTGTCCCTCACCATCTTTAGGGAATCCATGACCTGCAAGCTCAGTCTCATTGGTGTGGCATGTGGCCCTCTCCAACCCTCCAATTATTTCAGTAGACACTTGTACAATGAAAAATTGGGTAAAGAATAGACACTCACAAAAACCATGAAATGAGGCTAGTATGAAGTCATACATCGACATCTGAAGGTAATACACAACTGAGCTCCCTCTCTACCTCAAAGAGAGAGTCATCATCCTACACCCAAAGCAGGGGGAGTGCCGGCGTGCCTCAAGAGATGCCCAATGTTGCTTAGGATGCTCACTCGTAGTACCAGAACTAGACATAATTACCAATAATCCATTTAGTAGGTTGTTGCAGTTCAAAATAAGTCAAAAAATGGGACTTCAGTACCTGCAAAAGTGCAGAGCAATAACCTAGCATCTACTACCCAACACTATCATAGTTTGTCATGGCAGCTTTCAATATGTCTAACACATAAGGCCCCCATGCGAAATCCTAGCACATCCCAATGTCATAGACATTGTGCAAATACGTGTCCCATATCTTCTCATAACTGCTAGGGCATAGGAAAGAAGCAAGTTCAAATAAGATGAATGCCTATTGGAACAACACATTAGATGTACCCCTGTTTATAATTATCTTCAATGGCTTAACTGCAATCTGTCTTGCATCTATTAAGCCAAGCACACTCTGTGGTTCTGCAATCTTATGATCTATTGTACATGAAATGACATGTTGACTATCAAAGTTCAATACAAGTATCAACTGGATTTCCCTGTAAATGATCAATGTTTCCCTCCCACCTAAAACGAAGATTGCACACGAAGCGTCCCATCGGGCAACAAGCAATTGTATAAGACTTAGTCATAACATTATAGCTTTGAAGAAGAGAAGACCACCAAAGCCAACTCTGTGGACTTCATCCTTCTATTATATTGTAAGCTTGTGTATCATCTTGGTCAGACATGCTCTATGAGATGTTACATGAGTATGGGAGGTAGCTTGGAACTAAGGACGTGCGGCCTCTTCCTCATGCCTGCTTCTTTTATGGTCCTGTGATGTTACACAATGGGAGAGTTGGTTAATAAAGGATAGAGTACAATAACAAACCATAACAATTCAAAAACAAATTGCTTAGGTATGCACATGGAAAGCTATGAAATATATCCCAAATAATGCACTAGACTTGGCAATGAATGGATACATTTTATGACCTCAGTAGGACCTAATGGTCAAGCAACAATGAGATTCTTATTTCACTAAAGATTATATTGGTAGAATACACATATCCACATAAAAACAAGATAAAGTATAGTTGTGGGGGCCAATTTGGGGTGGAATATAGTTTGGTGCTTCATCCACATGCTTCTTGCATTTTGTGTTCTCAAAAAGTTCTCGAAAAGCCAACCCATCGTCTCACACGCTTTGGGCAACCCTTACTTGCTACAACACGTGGGTTGGGTATGCGTGTGTCCTCACTTGCAGGTCCAACCATTCGACCCTTGATCACACCTTCAACATTTCCAGGTGCTATTGTGTTTGAATTAGCATATACACCACCGTCTATTGTAGGTCATCTAGAAGCTTTCTTCCACCCACATATGCTTGGTGAGCCAAATGCTTATTTGTAAGCATAAGTGCTTGGATTAAGTGTAATATAGATGTGACCTCATCCATTGTTGTTACTGTCATTTCTTGACTGGACAAAGGTGAGAGGTCAATGCCTGACTACGGATCTCTTAACATTCGATGGAGCATAAAGAATTGAGGGAAACACTACAAATAATTGTCGACACACAACCCCTATGGATTCAAAGCGTAAACAACTATATCTTTCACTATTCTTTGTGACATCATATTTGAGTAATCGCCTTGCACACCCATCTTTAGGATTGATAATCTCAAAGACATGCCTATCCAGGTCTTGAGTGAGTGGTGCAACTTCATATAAAGTACTCTCCCATAGCTCGTCTTGCAAATCAAGATAGTTGGTCATAGTGTATAGATCAAATAACTGTTTCTCCATTGGAAACCGCATCTTATGATCCATTATGACCTCTTGAGACTTTTTGTTAGCCTCCAACTCATCTAACAGCCTGGATGTAATTGCACGCTCAAATTGCTGCATGAATTCAAGTAGAAATGTATGTCGATTAATGTAATTATCCATGAAGAAATGAAACATTTCTCTCCTCTGGTTTGTGCATGTGCCATAAAATCTACTACTCTTATGATACATAGGTGCCTACCCATGGCGTTGCTCATACAATTGTCCTAACTAAGAGTGTTTTACCAACCCATACTTTCTAATAAACTTGGACCAATTGGCCTCAGAATCCATGATGTTGGCCTCATTGTAGATAACTCTATGGGTGCTCTCTATACAGGTGCTCCAATTTCTTTGGTACCTTCCAAAGTATATGCCACAAATAATACTTATGGATTGCAGAGGGAAAAACTTCTACAATGGTCATCCTTATTGCAAGATCCTGGCCTATTATTATGGCTCGAGGTGAGATACCACCCATTATATCTTTAAAGGCCTGGAGGAGCCATACAAACGATTCAATTGTCTCATCACATATTAAGCCACAACCAAAAGCAATCGTTTGCTTATGATGGTTTAACCCCACCAAAGGTGCAAATGGCATCATGTATCGATTTGTTTTACATGTGGTGTCAAAACATATAACATCTTTGAATGCCAAATATCTACCCTTGACTACCTATCTATCCAAAATATTAAAGATAATTGACCTTCATCGTTCTTCTTTAGGACCATGTAGAAGTTAGGGTCTTTCTCTTACCTCCCCTAAATATATCGCAGCATTAGGTCTGCATCATGCCTAAGCAATCTTTAGTGACAATGGCCCATTGCATTTTTCATGTCTTTTCAAGTGAATGTGGCATTATCCCCTTTAATGCGCTCTCGTAACAGCCTGTCTGCTTTACTAGGACCAATACAAGCATTGTTACAATCAACTAACAACTCGAGGTCATCAAACTCCAATCTTTGATGGGATCTCAAGAATATGATTTTTCCTTCCATAGCTAGGGCATGTATATGTGACTCACAGAAGCGTGTGACACATCATGTTGTACCCTTTAGTCAAATATCCAAAAGGGTGGTGCATCCAACTCATATGGACAAGTGATGCCTCTTTTGACCACTGGAGTGTGCACCTGCATCGTCCCCAACTATGGCCTTTGATTTCCTCCTTTCCCTAAAACAAACAAAATGCCTCCACACTACTTCACCACTAGAGTGGAGGACCCTCACTTGACCCCAGCATATGCTAAACCCAACTAGCCTTGCATATGAATTGTAAAATGCCCAAGCAAACTCTTGAAAAATGAACTCTTTTCCCACTATGGGCTTATAGGCATTTGCTACTTTTGAAGATATGATTATTGTATTGGGTGCACAAGCTTTGGGGGATGATTTGGTTCTAGTTTGCATCACTAAGTTCTTAATCTCATGATTTTCGATTGCAGCAACCAAGCTATGCTAGCCTCTATTCCTACATGCACGACAACCACGCGAGGGACATAGAATTAAATATTTGCAATTTATAAAAGTCCTAAGAAAATCATCCCCAAATACCCCATAGATGCCGCTTTAATGTTAATGGGTCAGTGCTATTTTTATGAACATTCAAGTTCACTATTAAGCTAAATAAGTAGCTGTTGCAAATCGAGTAGAATTAACAAAATGAAAAAAAGAAGAAGTTACAATCAGAGAGAATATGAAGATTAGATTACATAAATAGACAAACAAGCACTTGAATCTAGAGTAGAAATAACGGATTCATATAGTCTAAAATGGGGATTCATATAGTCTAAAATGGGGTCGTATTCAATAAAATTTCCTTAATCGCAACAACTTTCAGTAAAGAAAAACATCAAGGTTATTTTTTAATTCATCACTACCAGTGTTATCGTCATCGTTATTGCCACAGGCATTTAAGCCTCTTCTCCATTGATCGCATTCAACAGTGCCCACCATGGAAATTTCTAACATACTATGAAACGTAATGTAAGCAAGATGGAATTACCGAAACGGAATAAATTACAATAGCAAAATATTTAATCAAATCATAATAATTATAATTTCTTCAAAATTCCCAGATAAGCTATGCAATTTCAACTCTTTGATGATTTTCGCCCTTTAAATAGGAAATTTACCTTTCGTTAGAGCTGTCGGTTATCACCAAACTGGTGGGTTTGACCAGTATTGGGAACCAAGGGGATAATAATCTAGGCGGTAAGGAGTAGTTGGATTTTGCCACCGAATGGTATCCATCTTTGTTGGTCGTGCTTGATGATTGGAAGCGCCGCTGGTGGCGAAGAACCGATCGGCAATATGGGGGAATAACTGAACCCCCCTCGAAAAAAACAACAATGCCAGCTATACCTCACGTTACTGGCGGCCAAATGACATTGTTCTTTCTTCCTCCTACTTGGTGGCGGGAAGGGCTGCAAATGGGTGAATATCAGCCTACGATGAGAATGTTGAGGAAAGCAGCAGGAACCCCCACGAAAACAAGTCAAATCCTGGCAACTAGCTAATCTGCTGTAGTTCGAATCAATGCTTAGATGGGTAAACGTCAACGACGAAGAACAAGCAACGGTGTCTTCTACTAGCCTTCGAATAGAGACTCGGGTGGGTAAACGTTAGAGACGAAGATCGATTAACATAAAGGGGAAATAAGAGAGCTTTTCTAGGTAGAAATGGGTACTCGTTTGGTGAAGGGGAGCTACTCACATTACGATAGCTCCAAATGGAGGCGGAGGAATACATATTCGTATGGGCGTGGTACGAAAAAGCCCATGGAGTGCATGAACAAATCTTGGCCGTCAATGTGGATCCAACCGCTAAAAGGCCACTTCTTCTTATTCTTATAGTAAAAGCACTTTTAATTGAGTCAAACTCAAATTAAATTATTTATTTTCTACATTGAAACTCTTTACTTTTAAAGTCTAATTTTTTTGCCATAGATAAATACAAATGGCTTAATCCACGGATGACATAAACAGCTGGAGACTAAACTAATTCACATTAGCAACTGACTTGTACGCTTACAGAAAGTACTAGCCTGAAACTTTTGCAGGTATACTTTGGCCAGAATTTGGTGTGCAGGGAGTCGGTTTCTGCTGCAGGGAAAGGAATGGTTATAAAAGTAGGTGATCCTGTCTATGTCCTCCAAAAAGTCTCTTCTGCTGCCAAAGCAGCCGCATGATCCTAGTCCAGTGGGCCACCATCATGATTTTGAAGCTTAAAAGATTAGCACAAATGCATGCGCTGTTGTGTGTATTTAGGGAATGAGGAGGATGTGTAACCAAATTTATCATGCCTAGCCTTTGTACGCATGCTGCAAAATCTATCTATATTTCACTGAAATGATGCGTTTATAAGAATGCCGTGGGGTAAGACGGACAGATACGTTCGACCTGTGACATCTGGGTGTGAAATAGGCCTCGATACTGGCCAGAAAAACTGCCTCATCCATAAAATAGATGTCGGGTGGTCATGCGTTGTGCAGACCCAACCCCACATCAAATCCCCGTTGGGTTTGGGTCTAATAAATTTCTTCTGCCAAAGGATGTGATTGGATGGAAGATGATAGCATGGTGGATGATTTGACAGGGCATTTCAGTTAGCAAAAACCAAGTTGAGATTCTGAGCTGAGTTACGTGGACATGGCATGGAGTCAGTGAAAACCCTCAAATCGCTGAAGTTTTAGTGCTGGCAGATTGCTTCCCTGTAAGAAGTGGCAATGTTTCGTGCATCCCAGATGATTTCACGATGCTTAATTATATCCTCAAACGAAAAATTCTTTATTAAAAGAAAATATAGAATGCGTTGAGGAGTGAAATCAAATATATAAGGCGTTTGGTGGTTGAAGCTTGTGGGGACTAACGTGTATGCACCAGTGATTACCAGGGAGGGGGTGTTGTACAACATTATTTTTCCAATGTTAAGGATTTCCTTCACTGATGTTTTCTTGTCCTTTGCCGGATTAAATAATTTTTTCCTTTTCCCCCTCTTCTCTAGATTCTCAAATAGAAAAGAAATGCAAACTTCTATTTGTTTTTTAATCCGGATTTCATGTTTTTTTCCTTTTTTCCCCTCTTCTCTAGTTTCTCAAAGGAAAGGATGTTTACCTTCTATCTAGTATGGTCCTTGGATTTATCTTCTTATTTTCTTTCCCTTTTTAATGTTAGAGTTTGTTTAGGAATTGGGTGGGGGGGGTGGGTGGAAGCTGAGAAAAGTTAAATATGAAAACCGAGAGAAAAAAAAAAAGAGAATGACATGAATCAAATAATAAAAATAAAATAGACATAATATTCATCCCATTCTACATTTTCCTTCTTTTTTCTTCCAATTTTCACTTACACAAACGCCCCTTAAGGCGTTCAATTGATTATACAGTAAAGATAGGGAATGTAACAATGAGCTTGCTGTATATATATAGAAGAAGCCTAAGCAAAATAAAAATAAAAAGGAATTGGTAGCTAGCAGTTACCATTGAGAAAGTATTTAGTTGAAGAGATAAAAAAATGAATAGAAGATAATAAGATTGATAAGTGAAATGATCCAATAAGAAAAAAGATATGATGCCAACCTTCAGAGAATAATGATAAGATAAATTGACTTTTTTTAAAAAGAAAAGATTGGAAATTAATGATTGAAAAATATAGATCTAAGAATTATTAAAAGTAATTGGAGTCTGGAGATACACAGATGTTTACATTAAAAAAGTGGAGGAATAAGATGAGGCTCATAAGATGCTGGTAAAGCTTTTGAGTTGGTGGGAAGATGCTGGTCTAGGGAGAGTAATTAAAATGCGTTGTCATAGATGTTGTTTTGGACTCATAAGACATTGACTTTTATTTTATTTTATTTCATTGGCTGATGGAATACTATAATTACAAATGAAGCATTTAGTCTAGGGTGTGATTTAATTTGCATGGATTTGAATTGAACGTGGTGTGGGTATCCAAGCATGTTCAAGGGTATAATCTTATAAAAATGTGGCCTGTCGTGTGGTCGCCCATGTGGGGTTGTGGCACGGCAATACATCCTCCCCTTGCAAACAAACACCCCAATTTAGCATCTGAACTCGGAAATCACAGATCGATTCCCAACTTTCCTGAAGATGACGACAACACAAGTATCATACCCATGTGCAAACATACGAGTTTCAATCCAAACATCTGAATCTTGTACTTTATATTCAGCTTGTAATTTCTTTATGGTGTTGACGACAGCGAGTGATGCCGAGTCCCATGTAATTAATTTTTTTTAATTATGGCGCGCAATATAGTATTATGTAGTGTTATCACAACCGATCAGGACCAGCCAATCGAACCAGTTCGACCACTACTAACGGATCTGATCTAGCCCAATTTAGTTCAATGGTAATTTTTTTAAAAAAAATTAATATTATTAATAAAATAAAAAAAATAAATTCAAGTATTATATAAAATATTTATATATTTAGATTAATATCTATAGTTTAAATTTTAAAAGATTACATTCTATTATTTTTTAAAAAATTATTTCAAAAAAATAGAAAATCATTTAAATTAATTGAACTAACCGGCTGAACCGGATGCCAAACTGATTCAACCACTGGTCTGGTTCTAACAAAGTTGGTATTAATGGTAAAATTGAAAGAAAAAAAGAAAAAAGAAAAAATTAAATTAAAAAAAAAAAAAGAAAAAAGAAAAAGGCATGCATCCTCTTGACATGTTGACAGATATTCTAACTCAAGCTTACAATAATGCATGCGGCTGTACTTTTTCCAGTGCAAGGAGTCTTTCTAGCTAGCCCTC
>JAYJMB010000989.1:0-17297 GCA_036873735.1 Pouteria campechiana | reverse complement strand
CCCTTACTCACACTACTACAGAAAATTAGATTGGAGCAAGGTTCTAAATTTGGGTGCCCACGACAGCACCACCAGGTCACAAAGTTGTGTTTGAACCATCTGCATGTAATTTATTCAGTATAGATAATGATCTACTATTCAGCAAAACCCAAGACACTGAGAGGAAAGTGTTCTTGAAAGAGTAGAGTAGAGTGTTTACTCAAATGACTATAAAAATCCTTGTATCTTATTTATTTATGCACTATTGATTGAATGATTGATTACTAGAAGGACGATTATTCCTAAAGGGGTTAAGCAATTTTTTTAAGTACTCAATTTACCCCTTCCCTCTTAAGTTTTTATCTAATCTTCGAGACCAACAATTTGAGCATGAGAATATATGATTTGCCTTGTTAGGCTTTTGCAGCTATTGTGAATAGTAAATTTTCCACAAATTTTATAGCTTATATGTAATAATGATGGGCGAGTAGGTATAATTCAGTGATTAAAGTATCAGGGACTTGTTTAAAAGTGAGAAATATGATTTTGGACAATAACTTAAATGGAATTAAAAAGGCTTTGATGTACAAGCGATCAAGCAGTTAATTGAGTAAGCTAATAACTTGATTAGCTTGTTCCCTTGATTAATTATATGTTAAATTGTGTTACGTGATGAATACATATTATTAGAAACAAAACTCTTTGAGAAACTATGTTAGAAACTTATGAAATAAGTCATATTTGTATGGCGTCTGATGAAATGTTCCCATAAAACAACCATATGGGATTGATCGATCTTGCTATAATTAGTAATTAGCTATGAATGAAATATTAACATGGTTTATGTAATGCATAGACTAAATGACTATGTGGTTAATGTTAGAATGCAATTGTGCACTTGAAAAACACTTGGAACTATCAATAATGTTCAAGATGATAATTGAAAATAATGATCCAGTACTTAATTAGGAATGACTTTAAGTGGCCTTTATAGATAAATTGAGTAGTTATATGTATGGGATTATTGGAGCCTTAAAAGGAATGGAAGTCATCAAGCTTGAGGAGTTAAAAGAACTTGAAGACTCATGAGGTGAGTAGGCCCTCTTTTTGGTTGAATGCTTGGGAATTTGCTTATTTGTTTGCATCTGGGATTATATATTATTCTTGGGGATAGTGGATATCCCATTTTTTATGAATACATATGTTTGGATTCCGTGATAGTTTATGACTGATGTTTATATTGATTTTGTGAACACTTAAAAATTAGGGATAGTGAATATCCTTTGAATTAAAGTTATTATTGTTCAATTTATGATGAGATTCATGACGTAAATTGAATAGGTATCTTATGATACTTATTCTTGTGTATGTATGCCTTTTGTTGGGGATAAAGAATATCCCATGGTTATGATGAATAGTATGTTTCGTAAGGCTTCATATGAATACCTAATCTGAGGGGATTAGAGAATATCCCCTAATTTGGTTAGGAATGAATGTGAATATTATACTATGGTGAATAATATCATATAATTAAGGTGTTGAGAATTTGTTGAATGGAACGAAAAAAATTGTGTATTATATTTGAAAGTTGGGCATGATTGTAAATGTTATGATTGTGATAATCTCATGTTCATAAGTATTAATTATTATGTTATACTATTGCCTACTCCCAGACTCACACCTTCTTATTTAAATTTTTAGTGGACAGGTCAAACAAGGGAGCTATGGAAGATGTTAATGGAGTTTGTAATTTTATTGTATTTGATAGATTTTTGGAGTTTGTATTAATTTATAATTGTAATAATTTAATTTGAGATGTATTTGGTTATGTAAAATAGAATGACATGTCATAATAGTAGAAAATAATATTATGATTTTAAATGGTTAGGTAAGGTTATTGCCATCATGGGATGATGCAGGTTCTAGGCTATGGTTGGGTTGGGATAGTTTAATGATTATGATTTGAATGATAATTGTTAAAATTTCAATTTTATTTATGGTTGGAAAATGTGAGAATGGATATTAGAAACTTATTGATTAATGTATATCAGGTTTTGAATCGTGAAAAATATAGGGTAGACTCTGCCAAACTTTTGGTAGAATATTCCCTTAAAATTAGGGAATTTGTGCGTTTATGGGAAAACTTCCCTTAGGAAGAGGGAAAATGATAACGTCCTACATATGAACCAATAAAGAACAATCTACCAAATAGCCAAAATGCATAGGGTTGGGGTGTAGGGCGTTACATATGTCTATTTTTTCTAATATGATTGAAAGGTTTATAGGAGTTTTCATGGATGATTTTTCTATCTTTGGTGATTATTTGATTGTTGCCTTGATAACTTGAAATTGCTTAAAAGGTATGTTAAAATGAATTTGACATTAAGTTAGGAGAAGTGTCATTTCTTTGTTAAGCAAGGAATTGTGATGGGACACATTATCTCCTGTAAAGGAATTGAAGCGGACAAGGCAAAAATGGAGTTGATTACCAAGTTACCTCCCCCAACTTTAGTCAAGGGAGTTAGAATTTTTCTTGGTTATGCAGGTTTTTATAGATGGTTTATAAAAGACTTTTCAAAAATTTCTAGACCCCTTTATAACCTATTAGCTAAAGATGTGACTTTTTGTTTTAATGATGAGTGCCTTGTTGGTTTCAATACCTTGAAAGAAAAATTAAATTCTATTCCAATTTTAGCAGTTCTTGATTGGTCCATTCCTTTTGAGCTTATGTGCAATGCATCTAACTTTGCTATTGGTGTTGTCTTAGGACAAAGAATAGATAAATTGCCTTATGTGGTTCATTATGCATGTAGAACTTTAAATGAAGCACAATTGAATTATTCCACCACTGAAAAATAATTTCTTGCAATGGTGTTTGCAATAGAAAAGTTATGCTCATATCTGATCAGTTCTAAGGTATTTGTCTATTCTGATCATGCTGCATTGAAATATTTGCTGAATAAGAAATATGCCATAAGGCCTTGAAAACTCCAGATATGTGAATTTTAATTTTGTTTATTTTTACCAATTCTGCGTGAAGTATATTGGAGTATAATTAAATTTTTGAAAAATTTAGCATGGAAAATTTATGGAATTGAGTAGATTAGTAATATAAACATCAAGATGAAGTTGGGAATGTATCAAAGTGTGTTAAATAAGTGATTTATGTAAGAAGAAAATGAATTTCAATGGGTGGAATATTGGATGTGTATATATTAAAAAATATTAAAATTTATTATAGAAAATTTATGAAAATGGATGGAATATCATTATTAATGTGAGGATGAGGAAGACACACAAACAGGTAAACAAAAATTGAAAAATGCATGTAGAAATGAGAAATGTTGAGTATGCTGGTAAATTTTGATAAATTTTAATTTAAATCAATTTTAATTAGGAAAAATAAATTAAATTATGGAAAATAGCATATTTAATAAGTGTGAAACCAATATGGGGATATGAATTACAAATAGGAAAGTGCAAATTAAGTGCATGTGTATGGAGAGTTGTAGGGTAGAGGACCATCAGACCATTTAACACATAAGAGGAGGTGACAACAACCATCTCCTCAATCTTATTCTCGTTGCCACTTCTTGTTCATGTTGAACCTTCTTCCCCCATCCCTCAAATTGAAATTTTTAACTTGTTTTGGTAAGAAGGATTGGTAGCAAATGTAAATACATGTGATTTACAGCATATAACACCAATTTCTTCTTGGATTCAATGTGCGACATCATCCATTTTTTAAGATCAATTTCTGCAGGTGGGACCCACTAGAGAGAATTCAAAATAAAGGTATGGGATTTGTTAAAACAAGTTTATAAACATGTGTATGCTATTCTTTTAGTGAGTAATTAATTAAATCATGTTGATTGAATGAACCTGGGTAATTAGGGTTTTTGTTAGAAATTTTAGTGATGAGTTATGGTTGTACTTGGTAGTAATAATACATGATTAATGTTTAATTAGGCTAATACATGGATTAGCTACAATGGAAATAAATTACAGCAGTTGGAAACTTGAATTCAATGGTAGAAACCCTACTGCTACTAATTGTTTGGAACTGAAATTCATTTGATTTGGGCTAGGTAATGAAGTCAGATTATAGGTGGTTAATCAAGGTCCTAATATTCCAATTAGTAGGCCTAAAAAAGTTACAAATTGATGGTAATCAAAGTAGATAGCAAGGTAGTAAACAAAGTATGTATATTGTACTAAAATACCTTATTAAACAAACATTTTGAGCTTGATTGAAACCTTATAAAATGAATTTATGTTGTAAATATAAAAATATGGGGTTATATTCCATATGTTTTACTAGAAATTTGCAAATTTTTGTGGAAAAATTCCCACATTAATAGGTTCAAAAAAATCCAAGAAGAAAATACCCTGAAATTTGTTGTTGCCAGCGTGTCCATCCTGAAATTGCATATGATGTTGATGGCAGCCCAATTTTGACCCATATATTGATTGATTTAGAAAATGTGGTAAAAATAAGATTTGTATATATTGAAATTATATTTCAAATTACATAATAACCATTAAATTTTGAGGTAATTTAAGAGAGTTATAGCTAAAACAGTGTAACATTCTCCAAATCAATAAGCGTTACCTTTGTGGGCCCCTTGACCCAATTTATAAGCTAAATTAGTAAAGTTTTCTACATGAAAGTTGTAGAAATTATGATTATCTATAAATTACATAATAATAAATTAATTTTGAATTTATATGAGAGAGCTATGCCACAATTACTAAAACTGTTCCTCAAAAATAAATAACTACAAAAGGAGTCATTTGTATGGCTTAATGACCCAATATAGAGGCTAAATTAGAAAAGGTGTTCAACATAAAAGTTGTAGGGATTGAAGTCATATAAACAATGAAACAATATTGACTCAATTATGAATTATGAGAAAGTTATGGGTAATGTACTATGACTGTGTCTGGTGGTGCAAAAATGGAAATATGTAAAATGCAATGGGACGTATTAGGTTGAAAAATCTGATCATTATGCTTAATTATATTATTATTAATTAATCATGTATATATAAATAAGATATAAAATTCATGTGATATGTATAGAATTTTCTAACATGAGGGCAACAAGCCGAGTTTGAAAAGATGTGGAATATGGAGTAGACTATCATGAGGTAAGTAGGTTATGCTTGTTTGACTATGTGATTGGTTGGGGATAATGGTTATCCCACACTTGCTTGGTTTATAATGAATCATGAGGATAGTAGTTATCCCATGGTTGATTGTTATGATATTCAACTATTTAAATGTATGGAATAATGATTGTATTGATTTGTAAGTATGTAATATGGTAATAGGTATTCTTTAAGACGTATGATTATGTTAATTAAGGGAATTGGTGGAAATCCCTTAATGCATGTAAATGCAGGATTTGATAGGGATAAGAAATATCCTTTTTATTTTCTTTATGTAAAATGTATTCTTGAATAAATGTGTGGGATTGTGAATATATGCATGAATGGGGATTTATAAAGATCCCAAAATGGATGGTTTGGTTGGTTTACTTTGTGATGTGAATACACATTTATTGATTATGTACTACTACATAATCTATTTCTGGAGACTATGAAGACTCACCCTTATTTTATTTTTAGCTGGCAGGCATAGTCAAGTGAAGTTGATTATGGTAAGAGAGTACAGGAAGCTGTTTTATATTTTTCCAATGTACCAAGATTGAAATCCCTTATGATGGATATGTATATTGAGATTGAATGTTTTATTGTTTTTGAGGTTTCTTATGCTATTGTATTTGTATATTAAAGAATGGAAATCATTTATAATTGTAATTTATAGGCGTGTCATTGTATATTCATGTATGTGCATAGATATTATATAATGGAGGAGTGGAAAGATATATTTGTTGCTATCATGATGCAGCTGGGGTTTTGGGAGGAACCTGTGGAGTAATATTGGTGTGGTGTGGAGGAATGAAGGTTTATTGAAGTGTATAAATTATTGTTTTATGATTTTAATTGAACAATTGTATTATTATATGTGATGAATGTTTGTACCCTAGGTTTACAACCCTCTTTTTAGGGAAGACTCTATCCGATTTTTTGCAAAAATTATGTCAACTAGAAAATAGTATTGAAGCAAACCCACCCTGAAAATGGAAAAATCATGGTATGATCAAGTGTATTTGAAGTATAAAATGGATTAACAGCCCTGAGAGGGTGGGGTGTTACATAAGCCCAAGTTGATCAAGTGAATATTATTGCTACAAGAATTTGACTTAATATTCAAGGACAAGAAAGATAGTGAAAATGTTGTAGCTGGTCATCTATCCAGATTGGTGGAAGGGACAGATTTTGAGCAAGAGAAAGATATGGAGAGTATTCCCATCAATGAGATTTTTCCTAACGAGCAACTATTTTCTGTAAAGGGAAGTAAACCTTGGTAGGCCAATATTGTTAATTATTTGGTTAAGGGAGTTTTTAATCCTATGCTAAATTCATAGGGAAGAAGGAGGTTGTTGTCTATAGCAAAACATTATTTTTGGGATGATCCAATTCTATTCAAAATGTGTCTAGATCAATGTCACACCCCACCTTCCGAGGCATGACCTAGGTTATTTGCCTTCATTTTAACTACAACTTCCTCACTTTTAGGGTGGGGGGTACTTGGATCCTAGTCTATCACACCTCGTCCTAAGGCTTATACACTTCACTATGTCCCCTACAAATTCCCAAATTATATGGGAATAGTCTGCCAAGATTTTGGCAGAGTCTACCTTGTAATTTCAAGATTTACACTTGATATACATATATTTCAAATGAATTTTTAATATTAATATTCACATGTTCTAAACCTGTATCATTTCTAGTCATATATAAAATTGAAATTTTAATAATTATCATCATTCGATCATAATTGACTCCATTAGTCCAACTTACCCATAACCTAGAATCTGATTCACACCATGATGGCAATACTATACTCCATTTCCAAATCATACACAATTTCACTATCATTGAAGTTTATCCACATATCATAAACCATTATCATTAAGAGATGCCAATTCATTTCTTTAATACATCTATTCAAATCCTTTAAATATAATTACATGAATACATTATGAAAATTTCTAATATACATTTATACAAAGGGATTCCAATCTCACTATTCAATTATATCATCCCAAGGTCTTATGTCTTTCTCATAAATCCTTTGCTTGACCTGTCAACTAAAAATTTAAACAAGAAGGCATGAGTCCGGGTGACTCGGCAAGTAAAAAAATATAATAAATAATAATTAATCCATAATTAACACATTTCATATCAAACGATCAATCATTTTGGTGAATATTCCAATAATTTATATCTATCATTGCAAATAATCTTAAATGGATACACATTCTTCAAATAATACCAAATAAAGAATCCCTATTATTTCCATCCAATCAATCATCTCAATTTAAGCCTACAACAAAGGGATATTCTTTGTTCCTCGCATTAGACATTCATATCAAGCCACAACATCAAATATTCCAATCTAAGGGATAGTCAGTATCCCTGATAAACCAAACCATCTCAATTTTAAACAAATAAGGGATATTCACTATCCCTAGTTAAACACATATATCCAAATTCATACAAATGGGCTAATACCCATGCAATCAACAAAACATGCCTGGAATTTCAAACAAAGGAATAAATAATATCCCTAGCAACTACTGAAAACAAATGCCTACTTACCTCAGGCCTTTGGCTCTAAACCATATCTCTCCAATTCTATATCTTTTTATCCTTCTCAGATCATCCTGTACAGGGCAATAATCCCATTCATAATCATGTATTCAATACATTATTCCTAGCCAATCTCAAGTCATAATTATCAAATGTTTGATAAACACTAGTTAAATGAGGGTTTCTCCATAATTTTCTTCTGATGCGTTCTTATTCATATATTTATCTAGCATCTTACATGATTATCATTTAAACAACTTATAAATAACTCAATTACTCTTCAAATATACTCAATTCATGACTTACATAGCCCATTTATAAGAATCCTCATTAACCTTAAACTAGGGCACAATCATAAATTCAATTTCATTGGTCCAAATCATTCCATATAAGTTAAAAACATGATAATCATTCTATTATTCATTTACCCCATGAGTAATTCAACAAAAATTAGGAAATTTCCAATTTCCACTATGCATAAATACCCTAATTCACATAAATCATGAATTTCTCATGTCAAATCATCATAATCATTGCATTAACTTATTCCTCAATTAATTTATGATCATATACATCAATTTAAACCCTAAACATTTGAATGAGGACCCAAACTCCAAACTTCATGTAGCTCATTCCATTTGGGGCAAATTTCTTCTATTTTCTTCCATTTTCCATGGTACAAATGGGGGAAATTGGGTTTAAACAAATGATAGCTAGATTTGATAGCTAGGCAATATGATTTCCTAGCAAACAAAGGCAAGAATCAAACCTTGGCATGTTTGGTTTTGAGGTATGGTAGCAAAGGAAAAAGAGAATGAAAGAAAATGAAATGAAATGGGTTGGTAAACCCTTTAAAAAGTCAAATATTCCACTACTCTAGCACATTATCAAACTGCTACCATGAGATCAAAAATCTGTGCCGCAGCATCAACTCACTACCTACAACATAAAATTTGGCTTTCTGAAGTGATGTCGCAGCATCAAAATCTAGTGTGTGGCATCCTGTCTTAGTGTTGCGACATCAAATTCTGACGCAACAGCATCACCCTTGCTAGATGCCCTAAAAAATTACATTTTTGAAGTGATGTTGCAACATCAAAACCCCAATGTCGCAACATCAAATTCTAATATCGTGGCATCCACTTGCTGGACGCCCAACCTGACAGCTAGACATTATTACACTATTTTCAGCATATCTTTTAAATACAACACCCAAATAATATGATTTTTAAGGCATTAAAAATCTAAATTCAAGGCATACAAGCTTTATGTTAACTACTCTTTCCAAATAGTCACCCATATATGTGAAAAAAAATTAAATAAATTAACCCAGTTTGATAATTTTGGTACTTTTTACCCATATAGAGCAGTTTTGGTGCATTGATCATAATGTTGTCATATAATATAGAAATAATATGATTTTTGACTATTTAGAAATATAATTTCAAGATCTAAAATTCTTATATTGATTATGATTTTAAATTATTCCATTATCCTTGTCAAAAAGTGATCACAAATGACCTTGTTTTCAAATTCAACATTTTTTCAATATACTCTTGGGCTCCTTTGGTTTTTCACCATTTCTCCATTGTTTTTCTCATATATTTAATCCCTCCTTAATCATAACATATGAACATAAAAATATCACATTAAAATGCATAATAATATTCTTAAAAAACTAGATCAAATCACATTTCAATCAGCCCATATCCAACTTCCACCACAATAGTTCCACACTTATACATAAATAATAGCTTAATACTTTTCAAAATTCCCAATCAGTTCACATTTATCATAACCTTAGCAATATTTTACAACACTTTTTATATTTTAATGCCTCGGGCATTATAATCAGATCATTAGATGTTGTGTACCTAAAGATGAACAGCAAAGCATTTTGAGACATTGTCACGCATTTAGCTATGGAGGGCATTTCGGACGGAAGAAGACTACTTTCAAAGTTTTCCAATGTGGTTTTTACTGGCCAAGTATTTTTAAGGATGCTCATACCTTTTGTACAAAATATGATAGATGCAAGAGAACAAGTAATATTGGTAAAAGAAATGAAATGTCATTCATTGGTAATCTTGTGGTTGAAGTGTTTGATGTATGGGGCATTGATTTCATGGGTCCATTCCCACCATCAAATGGGAACATTTACATTTTTCTTACTATTGATTATGTATCTAAGAGGATTGAGGTAATGGCTACTAAAACTAATGATGCTAATGTTGTGCTCAAATTTCTAAAAGATAAGATTTTTTCCAAGTTTGGCACTCCAAGAGTGATCATTAGTGATAGAGGAACTCATTTTTACGATGAGGTATTTCTAGCTTTGTTGAAAAAGTATAACATCACTCATCGAGTTGCAACAAATTATCATCCACAAACTTCTGAGCAAGTTGTAGTCAGCAATAGATAGATAAAAGCAATTCTAGAGAGGACGGTGAACACGTCAAGGAAAGATCAGGCAATGATGCTAAATGATGCACTTTGGGTGTATAGAACTACATTCAAGACCCCAATTGGAATGAGTCCTTATAGAGTTGTGTTTGGGAAAGCATGTCATCTACTAGTGGTATTGGAGCACAAAGCATACAAGGCAATCATGAACTAAACTTTGATTTATAGAAAGCGGGTGAAGAGAGAAAGCTTTAATCGAATGAACTAGAGGAGTTGAGAGATGAAGCTTATGAGAATGCGAAGATTTAGAAGGAGCAAACAAAGAGATATCATCATCAAATCATTCACAAAAGATACATGGAATCTGGAATTGAAGTTTTTCTTTATGACTCATAGTTGCATTTATTTCTAGGGAAATTGCAGTCAAGATGGGTTGGACCATTCTTGGTCACACAAATGTTCCACATGGAGCTGTTGAATTAAAGAATCTAAAGGATTGAAGCACATTCAAGGTCAATGGTCATTGAGTAAAGAGATATATAATAAATGTAATGTTACTATAATAGAGTGAAGATGTTCAATGATGAGTGAATTTTAGTTACTTATATTTTGTATTTTAGGCTTAAATTCATGCAATCTTTAAGTGGTTTAATGCCAATCTCACATGTTCTTATTATGTGTTTAGGTTATTAGGGGAGTGGATACAAGGAAATAAAGTAAGCAATTATAGAGCAGTAAAGCAAGGATGGAAGGCACATGAAGTAGCGAAAGGACCAGAGCTAAAGCAAAGCGGAAGCAGCATCCAATGGGGTGATCAGGTTGTAGGCGTTGCCGGTGCCAAAACCAATCAAACCGTAGGATTTTTAATATTTTTAATATTATTTTAATGTATGGATTTTGGAAATTTTTGGGATTATTTTTAGTAGTTTTGGGGAGTCCTTTTGCAAGGAGACTAGGGGTTTTCTTAGAGGAGATTTAGATATTTGAAGGAGCAAAGGAGATTCAAGAAGATAATTTGCAGTATGATATTCTTCATGAAGGGAGTATATTTTATTTTCTTCAAAAACTAATTCTATCTTTCTAGGGTGAAGATGTAGCCCTTCTTGATAAATCTTGTTATTTGGATTATTGATTATTAAGTACAATTCTATGTTTTTATTCATGGGTTTTATTTCAATCTTTGGATTTGTGTGATTGCTTGATCATCAGTTTCATAAGTCTTATGCATTATCTATGCATGGTTAAGGTGCACACCTAACACCAAAACCATGAGCTTCTTTGAATGAGAAGAGTAGAAGGTTAAGGCGCACACCTAACGCACAACTATTCAACTTGGTTCATAGTTCTTGATCTTAATGGGTTTTCACTTCAATTATACTACACACCATAGGCATTTAGAACGAGTGAAAGCACTTGATTTAAAACCCACACACCAAATGGTAATAATTGTATCATAGAAAGAACAAACTCAAGCATGCATTGAATCCAATATCTAAATAGCAAGGGGAGTCATTAAGTGGTGAAATATGAACCCTAGACTTTTGCCTCTTGAGATTCATCCTATATCATTGTTTAGTTCTAGATTTCTTATTATCTTTAGTTTATTATTATTATTATTATTATTTCAAACTAACAATCCATCTTTTTCAGAGTTAATTTTTATTGTTAACTTAATTAAATCAGTTTGTCATTCTTTGTGGGATCGATCCTTGCTTACGCACACTATATTTCTATACATTCGTGCACTTACGAGGTATTTATAATTTGAACAATCAACTTTTTGTCGTCATTGCCGGGTAGTGGTTTCAAATTAATTTAATTAGGTTTAGCTACAAATTTTCTATTGTCAGAGTTATTAATGCATTTAGGACTTTTATTTGTTTTATTTTCTTTATTTTTGTTGAGTTGTAATTTTCAAGAAAGAAGAATAGATGGAAGATATGAAAGAGATGCTTGGTGACAACTCATATGAGATTAGTGTTAGAGGTAAATCCATAGGAAGGCATGAATTGAATTATAAGACTGAGTTTTCTATGCAAATTTTTGAACTTGTCAAATAGATGAAGATGTTGTGTTCTATGGTGACAAATCAGAAACAATCCATTTCTGTTGAGGTATGTTCTATTTATGGTATTTCTAGTCACTCATATAATCTTTGTCCTTCTAGGCAGGGTTTTGCAGATTTTTCAGGACAAGCCAATGAGATGAACGTCTACAACCATTCACCTTTTAGTGATCCATATCCTAGTTGGAGAAGTCATCCAAATTTTTAATAGAATAGTGATTCAAATAAGATTCAATCTAGAATTTGTTTTCAACCAAAGAAGACTACTCTAGAAGAGATATTGAAAAGTTTTATCTAGGCAATCCAAACTTGGTCCTAGAATGATGAAATAGGGTTCCAAAATACTGAATCAAGTTTTGATAACATAGAGACAACCAAGAAAAACATGGAGATTCAGTTGGAGCAAATTGTAGAGGCTGTGTAAAGTGACACATACAGAAAGCTATCAAGTTAGCTCGAGTAAGTGAAAGCAATCACAACAATTGGAGGTGGTAAGGTAATAGATGATAAAGTTGGTGATGTGATTAATGATTCTAATATTTTTGCAAATGATGAGGAGGAGGTGACTGCTAGGAGAGTTGTGTTCCCAATTCTTAATCCTCCACTCAACTACAAGCCACCACCACTTTATGATCCACCTATCCTATTTCCTAGGCATATGTTATAGAACAAAGTTGTTAAAAAACCTTGCCATGCAATGAGCAAATTTTGGCTTTAGATGCTTTCCCACATGAAAAAGCCATTAAGCAGATTGGAAATATTAATGAAGGCTTAGCAAAGGAGAAGATCAAAGAATAATTTGAACTGGAACAATTGCCTCATTCTTTAAGCTATACATCTGTAGGTAATGATTCATTCTTTCCAGTGGTTATTTCTTCATCTTTTGTAGGTATTGAAAAGGAAAAGCCAATGCAGCTTCAATATCATATTGTGAAGTTTGATATTTTCAAGGAGATGGAGCTATCCAATGAAAACAAGAATGGCTCCAAGTTAGAGGGAGTGGATGGAAGCACTAAAGAATTTTTAAGAGAGCCCTTAAACATAGTTAAAGTAGCACAAGTTGAAGGAGAAGAATTTGGAGATATTGCATCATTCAACAATAATTTGGGAGCACTATTATTTTCCAAGCCACTACCAAGCTTCAAAGAACCAGTGCACAAAAAAGCCAAATTTTAATTCAAAGATGGAAGTCTATAGTCTGGCTGAGACTTTAAATCAAGCACTTCTTGGGAGGCAACCCAAGCTTTTGAGTTTTTTATTTTTCTTTCATTTGATTTTAGTTATTAGGAAAAGTTGAGTTGTTGTTTTAGTAGGAGGTTAGCATTAGAGTAGTTTGCTTTAAGAGGTTCGCATTAGAGTAGTTTGCTTAAGTTATCTTTTAAGCTTTTCTTATATGTAAGGAATAATTTTTCCTTTGTGTTTCATGATAGGTTAAAGACTTGATGCAAGTGAATTAGAAGCAAAAATAGTGAGGATGTAAAGTAGGGATTACATGGTGTCAATGCTAGAGTTGTGCAGCAAGATAATGTGATTCAACAAATGCTAGAAGAAGGAAAATGAAATTTATGAAGTGTCAAGGCCAAACAGCATCATAAGATGCAAGAGGAAAGAATGAGCAAAAGAGGCGGCGCTGACACCAAGGTATGTCAAAAAAAACATTTGCAGTGCCACTTACCATCCTTCTCTCCTTTCATAACATCACACTTTGTTTCTTTAAACCTTCTTTCTAGATGAGGTTCTCCATCCAACTTGCAGCTGAAGTTTACACAATGAAATCCATTCTTTCTACTTTACTACATTCTTCTAATTCTGTTCTTGCTATTTACAATAGGAGTTGAGTTTTTATGATGCGAATTTGGTTCTCATGTTGCCCTTTACTGATAAGTGATCCAGAAATTAATAGAGAGTCCTCAGTTCTTACATTTTATTTTCACATTGAGGACAATGTTTAGTTTAGGTGTGGGGGATTTTGTTGAGTCAATTATTGTGAGATTTATATTATGACTATCAAGATTTGCTTCCAAGAGCAATTTGGTGCCAATGTGTGAAATTAATTAGGATATTTCTCTCTTATTAATCACTAGCATGCTGAGTTTTTTATTACCATTGCATATAATTTAGGAAGAAGGATAAGCATTCCTTATGATCTACTAATTCTTGTACAAAATTTTTCCTTTTTCATGATTGTGGAAATTTTTCATGCACATAATGTCATAATCATGCAAACTATATGCAACTTAGCTAACAATGGTGTGAACCCATTGACTTATTTTGATTGCAAGAAGCATGTTAGAACTTGTTTAAGTATCCCTCAAGGAAAAATTCTAGAAAATATGTTTACTTGGAAGTGATTTAGGCATTATTTCGTCAGTTTGAGCCTTTCAAGCTAGCTTAGGACATTTATGTCACTAGTGTCCCCATTGAGCTTTATGAAAAAATGGCATATGAAAAGCATGTGAAAAAAACTGCTATTCAAATTTTCTTTTTTAGCCTCATTATTTATACCTAATTAGCCTGAAAACCATGTGTACCAATTAAGTGACATATTTTATGCTTATGGTTGTTTATAGATGAGAATAAATCAAAAGAAGATAAGTCTAGGGGTGTTGAAAGTTGAGTTTGCTATGATATAAAAAACAAAAATAAAATAAATATAGAGAAAAAGAAAATAAGGGATAAAAGAAAAAAAAGTGAAGTAAAGCATTATATTTTGAATGAGGGGATCACATCCTAGGAATTAAAAAGAAAACAAGCTTGGGGGTGTGATAGTAATATAGCCCAAAAATTAATTAAAAATAGAGAGAATCCAAACAAAACTTAAGAACATGAACAATCTTGTCAGAGTTTATTATGTCTTTTATTTTGTTGATCTTTACTTCCATTCTTTGTTAGTCAAACCAAAGGCCTGATTACAAGCTTAGTGAAGACCTATTGATCCAAGTGAATTAGAGTTATCTACATTAGTGAAGAGGGATTATGAAAAGTAAGCTTATGATGTGCCTTGTGAAAATTATTAGAATCATGAGTTCAATTATTGTAAGTTGACAAGTATGCATGGAGCATAAAAGGGCATAGCACACACATTCACAATTTTCACTTCATGAAAGGATTGATGAAGTATGAGTTTCATAAGATTACTTGGAAGTGTTTTGATTAAATTCTGATCTATATGTACATATGTAATTTGTTTGGCAAGTGTTTGATTACTTGAGAGAGACCTTATTCTAATTGTTTCACTAGTCTCGTTACTAATTTTTCTTGAGGACAAGCAAGGATTTAGGTTTAGGGGTATTTGATGAGTGAATTTTAGTTACTTATATTTTGTATTTTTCAGGCTTAAATTCATGCAATCTTTAAGTGGTTTAATGCCAATCTCACATGTTTTTGTTATGTGTTTAGGTTATTAGAGGAGTTGATACAAGGAGATAAAGCAAGCAACTATGGAGCAAGAAAGCAAGGATGGAAGGCACACGAAGCAGCAAAAGGACCAGAGCTGAAGCGGCATCCAGCGGGGTGACCGGGTTGCTGGCACCGCCGGCGCCAAAACCAGTCAAACCATAGGATTTTTAATATTTTTAATATTATTTTAATGTAAAAATTTTGGAAATTTTTGAGATTATTTATAGTAGTTTTGGGGAGTCCTTTTGCAAGGAGGCTAGGGTTTTTCTTAGAGGAGATTTAGAGTTTTCTTTAGAGAGCAAAAAAGTGGAGATTCGAAGGAGCAAAGGAGACTCAAGAAGATAATTTGTAGTATGATGTTCTTCATGACAAGAGTATATTTTATTTTCTTCTTGAACTAATTCTATCTTTCTAGGGTGAAGATGTAGCCCTCCTTGATGAACCTTGTTATTTCGATTATTGATTATTGAGTGCAATTCTATATTTTTATTCATAGGTTTTATTTCAATCTTTGGATTTGTGTGATTGCTTAATCATCAGTGTCATAAATCTTAAGGATTATCTATGCATGGTTAAGGTGCACACCTAACGCACAACCATGAGCTTCCTTGAATGAGAAGAGTAAAAGGATAAGGTGCAAACCTAATGCACAACTATTCTACTTAGTTCATAGTTCTTGATCTTAATGGGTTTTCACCTTAATTACACTACACACTATAGGTAATTGGAATGAGTGAAAGTGCTTGATTTAAACCCACACACCAAATGGTAATAATTATATCATAGAAAGAACCAACTCAAGCCTGCAATGAATCCAATATCCAAATAGCAAGGGGAGTCATTAAGTGGTGAAATCTGAACCCTAGACTTTTGCCACTTGAGATCATCCTATATCATTCTATAGTTTTAGATTTCTTATTATCTTTAGTTTATTATTATTATTATTTCAAGCTAACAATCCATCTATTGTAGAGTTAGTTTTTGTTAGTAACTTACTTTAATTAAATTAGTTTGCCATTCTTTGTGGGATTGACCCTTGCTTACTCACACTATATTGCTATAAATTTGTGCACTTGCTAGGTATTTATAACTTGAACCATCATTGGATTTCAGAATCTATGAAGAAAGAGTTCGTTTAACACATATGTTAAACAATGCATTTTTTGGGAGGCAATTCAAGTTTTTCTAAACTTTCTTTGTATTTTTAGTAAATAGATTAGTTATTTTGTTTGTTTTATTTCCTATTAGTATAAATTTATTATAATCTCAAGTGTACTATGTGTTTTGCAAATGGAGAAATCTGATTTCGTTGAGCACATAGAAGTTTTAGAGGATTGCAGATGATGTTTCAAGTGTGAAAATTGCCAAAAATTTTTAGATGATGCCAAACCAATTGTAGAAAAAATTTAGGGAAGCTGTTAAACTTAAAATTCTTTGACATTGAGGATAATTTTTGGTTTAAGTTGTGGAGTATTTGTTGATTTACATTCAGATTTTAGAATTTTTATTCAGTTTAGTTCAGTTTTTGAAATTTTTTTTGCAAAATTTAGGTGTATATTTTTAATGATCTACACTTTCTAAAGATTTCGCCAAAGAAATCCTTGAGCAACTATGCTACAATGCTTCAATGATGGATTCTCTCTTAATGATCAGTAACATTGATGAGAATGCAAAATGTCATATTTTATTCTCCTAATACTTCATCTTTTGCACCTATTTGATTCCTAAAT
>JAYJMB010000987.1:0-17298 GCA_036873735.1 Pouteria campechiana | reverse complement strand
GGAAAAATCATGGTATAATCATGTGGATTTATGGTGTAAAGTGGAGTAACGACCCCAGGAGGGCGGGGCGTTACAGTGATCATGGCGGAGAATTTAAAAATCACAGATTCACTAATTTCTGTGAAAACAATGAAATTCTTCAAACTTTCTCTACACTAAGAACACCCTCACAAAATGGACTAGCTGAAAGGAAAAACAGATCCTTACAAGAAATGTCAAGAATAATGTTGAGTGAATACAACCACCCATAGTATTTTTGGGCTGAAGCAATGAATATAAAATGTTATATTATTAACAGAATCTTTGCTAGATCTACACTCAACAAAACTCCATTTGAATTATATTATGGCAAGAAACCAAATATTTCATATTTTCATACTTTTCATTATAAGTGCTTTATTCTTAATAATGGTAAAGAAAGCCATGGTAAATTTGAAAAAAAATCTAGTGAGGGCATTTTCCTTGGTTATTCCATTGTTAGTAAGGCGTGTAGAGTCTACAACCTGAAAAATAAAACTATAGAGAAATCTATTCATGAAAAGTTTGATGAAATACTAATTCCTTTAGGAGGATAAGTGATTTTCATGATGAGACAGGAGAACTAACAACTTTAGTTGAGAAAATGAGAATTCAAGATAGAAAGTAAAAATTCTCAATCAAAAACATAGATGAATGAAGAAAAAAATGGATGATGGACCATCCATCAATGAGGTAAACAATGAAGGTAACAATACTTTTCCTAAAGATTAGAGATTCATGCATGATCCCCTTGAAAATTAGATAATTGATAATATATATGATAAAGTCAAAACTAGATCTTCTTATCACCAAATATGTAGCAATTTTATTTTTATTTCTCAATTAGAACCAACTTATATAGAACAAGCTTTAGAAGATGAAAACTAGATTTCAGCTATGCAGGAAGAATTAGACTAATTCAAAAGAAATAATTTGTGGACTATTGTGCTAAGACCAAATCATCAAACTGCTATAGGAACTAAATGGGACTTTAGGAACAAATTAGATGAATCTGGAATTTTAGTAAGAAATAAAGCAATATTAGTAGCAAAAGGGTACTGTCAGGAGGAAGGTATTGATCTTGAAGAATCATATGCTCCTGTTGAAAGAATTGAAGCCATTAGAATGCCTCTTGCATTTGCATCCTATATGAACTTCAAGTTATATTAGATGGATGTAAAGAATGCATTCTTAAATGGATTTATTAATGAAGAGGTTTATGTAGAATAACCACCTGGTTTGAAGATCCTCATAACCCAAATCATGTGTTCAAACTAAAGAAAGCCCTCTATGGTTTAAAATAGGTTCCTAGAGCCTAGTATGAAAGGTTAAGCAAATTTTTCATTGAGAAATGTTTTTTAAGAGGCAAAGTTGACATTACTCTCTTCATTAAATATGCAACGAAAGATATTCTTATAGTTCAAGTCTATATTGATGATATAGTATTTGGTGGAACTAATGAAAATCTTTGCAAAGAAATTTTCAAGACAATGTAGGGAGAATTTGAAATGAGCTTGATGGGCAAACTCAACTTCTTCTTGGGACTATAAATTAAGCAGATGAAAGAAGGGATTTTCATTCACCAAGCCAAATACACAAAAGAACTGCTAAAGAAGTTCAACATTGAAGATGAGAAAAGGTATGGAATGCCAATGAGTACATCAATAAAAATGGACAAAGATGAAAAAGGTAAGTCTATTTGCCAAAAACTTTATAGAAGCATGATAGAATCTCTGCTATATTTAACTGCTAGTAGACCTGACATAATGTTTAGTGTATGCATGTGTGCTAGATTCCAATTAGATCCAAAAGAGTCACATCTTATTGCTGTAAAAATAATATTTAGATATCTTTTAGATACACCCAATCTTGGATTATGGTATCCGAAATGTTTAGATTTTAATTTAATAAGTTACTCCAATGCGAATTTTGCTGGATATAAAGTAGATAGAAAAAGTACCTTAGGATCTTGCTAATTTCTAGGAAGCATGATTATTTCATAGTTCTCTAAGAAACAAACATCAATAGCATTATCAATTACTGAGGTTGAATATGTAGCAGCAAGCAGTTGCTCTGCATAAATCCTATGGAAGAAACAATAATAAAATAATTTTGGCCTTAACTTTGTTGATATACCTATCAAAAGTAACAACACTAGTGCTATAAATCTAATCAAGAATGTAGTTTTATATTCTAGAACTAAGCATATAGAAATCAGGCATCATTTTATTAGGGACCATGTTCAAAACCATGATATTTGCTTAGAATTTGTCCCAATAGAAAATCAACTAGCAGATATTTTTACAAAACCACTTCCAGAAGAAAGATTTAACATGATAAGAAGAGAAATAGGTATTCTAGATCCAAATGCATAAAATACTTAATTTATCAAATAAATTAGCCAATTTATGTTCTCATCTATGTAAAACATAAAATGAAATACATTATAATCTTTCATTTTCCAATAAATGTATAAATGCATATTTAATTATTTATCTTGGTAATGATTCCTAAATGAACGTATATTAATGGGTAAAAAGGATAACTAATATGTAAAACTTAAAATCCAAACGAAAAAAAATTATAAAATTTTAGAGTTAAGTCAAATTTTATACTTTGTGGCCTCCAAAGTTAACTTCAGAAGCTCTGAAGGCCCAAATGAAAGCCTCCAAAGTAATACATCAGAGCATCTAAAAATCCTAAATCGAATCGTTGCATTCGAAGGACCTCTTTTGGAGCATTCGAAGCCAAAACACATTAGTGTTTTGGAGTAATTTTAAACCAAATAGTAAAATCCAAAAGCACTCAATCCATTTAAGTGCTTGAAACCTCTCTGAAAACCTAAACTCTTCTTCTCTGAACTCTCGATACTTCCCTTTCAGCATATACTCTTCATCTTCCTACTCTTTTTGAATCTATATCTCAACTCTCTCTATGTCTCTTCTTGCCTTCTCTAACATCTCATCCAGAAACTCCTATTTCCATTCAAAACCCTAGCTTTCTTTGTTCAAATGGTGAGAACCAAAGGAGGAAAAAGCAAAACAAAGGAAAGAGATGACTCTCCACAAAGAAGAGGAACGAAAAAGGCCAGATGAGAAGTTGATATGCTTGAGGTAGTCTTTCTGAACAGTTCATCTGATTACATTAGATTTTCAGAAAGATATAAGAATAGGACAATAATAAAAGGAAAAATCTTCAATTTTGAAGCCTTTGGTATGCAATTAGAAGTATCTGAATGGTTAAGATACCAAGGTTAGAATGAATATGTGAGTTACAAAGACAATCTATATCCTAGACTTGTAAAGACATTTATCTATAATCTTAACACAAGAATAAAAAAATCGTTGATAGGAGAAACAGAGATTGAACTATCCATAGAGAGTTTAAGAAATTATTTCAATCTCTCTGAAGAAGAAGAAAAGATAGTATGGCCTTCCAGAGCAAAACTGTTCTCAGATTTAGTAGAAATTGAAATAGATGGGAAGGAAAATTATCTTTGTGCTAGTCATCTGAATGTGAATCTTAAGCTAGCATATCTTATTGTTATGAACAATGTTTATCCTAGAAGAGGAGCCATTGGTAATGTGTTTGAAAAGGATGCCAGAATAATCTGGGCATTGAAGAATAGGAGAAAAATGAATCTAGCCAAAATAATGCTAGATCACATTCACTTAATCAAGAGCACCACAAGATTTCCCCTACCTTATAGAATGACTCTAACAAAATTAATGAGGGAAGTAGGAGCAAATGTTTCAAATGAAAATGAAGAACTCCCAAGAAATACGACACATTGGCTGAGAAGACTCTGAAAAGGATGGGCTTTAAGCCAATAATACAAGGTTGGATCACTAAAAAACCTAGAAGAGCAACTCAATTAAAGAGATCCAAACCTAAAAAAAGGATAAAAAAGGGAGAACAGGGCACAAAATCAAGGCAAGAGCTCTCCTCGCATGAAGAAGAAGAAGGAATAGAAAGATAAGAATTCATGAGTCCACCAGCAAAAGCAAGAGAAGAATTCTCCAACAGAGAAGATCAATCTAAAGCTGAGAGAATAGAAGAAGTTCTAAGAGAGAAATAAAGAACTGTCACAGAAGAAATATTAGAAGAAACTTTGAGAGAAAATTTATTTGAAGAAACAACAGCAACAACCATGCCATCACACACTTCCATTAGATCCCCATCACTTATTCAACCTACTCATTCTCATCAACCATCCACCTTATCAATTTCCAATACACAACCAATCCCACAGTACCTAAAGGATAGAATGACAATGATTGAACACTATCTATCTACTCTAGCTATTCAGATGAATAGAATGGATCATAATCTTTCCACTGCCATGTCTTCTATGATCCTAAGAGCTAATAAGATTGACCAAAAACTTGATTCTCTATAATCCCTAGCAGAATCATTCAAACGTCTATCACCATCATTTCTCTCTACCTCTAACTCACTTTCCATCACCTCCACATTACTTCTCTCCAGTCAGAACCAACTCTCTCATCACAGTGATGTCTTCTCCCTCACACTCACCTCCTCATCCATCACCATCTTCTATAATTCCAAAGGTTAGTCAACACCAGAGTAAACCCATTGAAATTGTCTCTCCATCTCCTCCAACTCAAGCCTCTCCTTCATTACCTCCATCAGTTCTTGAATTCTTTCCAACCATGCCTCAGGATTACTGCTCCAATCCCCATCGAGCCATTGTTAGATATAGAAAGTATCCTATCATAGTACCAATTCCTAAATGGTATTTTCTTCCCCTAGGAACATTTGATGAACTGGGCTTCACTAAGGATCTTTATTTGTTGGGAGAACTCTTTCCCGAACAAATTGTCAAGTTCCACCAGAATGGGACTCACCCTTAATTTGTCCAACATGGAGAAAAACTTCAACTCCTCCAAAATTTCCTCCAAAACCAACTCTTGATAATCCTAACATTCTCATATGTATTGCCAATCCAATCAGGATGACTTTCTCTAAGTTTGCGAATAAAACCAAAATCAATTTTAAAGTTGCTAGAATGTTTCACTCTCAAAACATCATTATACCCCCTCAAGAACTGCCATTTTCAAAACTAGAGGATCCTAACATTCTACATAGGATTCAACTTCTTCCCAATCCTCTATTGACTCCCAAAGGTCACACAATTCACATTCCTAATAGAGGGTCAATTCTTCAAGAGTACTAGGAGAAACTTCTTCATATGCTTCCAGCATCAAAACCAATTAGAAAAGTGTTTTCATCTCCCTCAGGTCCTAATCAATTCTTTATTCTCACTAAGGAAGAATACTCTTTCTAGAATAATGCCAACCTAGAGGCCATTATTGACAATCTCCACCAATTACTTTTCAAAAATCAAAATCCTCAACACCACCTTGTACCAACCCCAAACCAAAAGCACAACCCAAACCATCCTCTTCAACATAGCCTTCATCCTCCAAAGCTAAGAGGAAAGCAAGAATTCCACCTCTTAAGGAACACAGAAAGGCTCCTCTTGAAAGCATAACCATGTACTATCAGGAGTATACAGCCTGCATGAATGTCAATACAAAAGCCTTTTTAAAAGGGACTCATGTTGAATTTCCTGAACTGCTAAACCCAAAATTTTGGGAGCGCATTAACTTTATTTATGTACCGAGCTATGGAACTACAGCTTATACACATGAACCTCCTGTAGCAATTCCCAAGGATCCACTTTTCATCCCAAAATGACCCAAGTCATCTTCCAAAACACCCAAGCCCTCTACTACACCATCATCTTCTCAACCCAAACCCCCTCTTCCACCTTTCTTTCCCAAGATCTACAATAAAAAAACCCAAACCACCCCAGTGACATTGCTGCATTTTACATTTTTTTCTCTAGTCTAATTTTTCCTTTCTTTGTGTAAAGAATTTTGACTTTGTGCATATGTCGCTTCTGCAAATTTATCAATGACAAAGTTCTATATGTATGAAATTTTGGTCATCAATATTATTATTTATTTCTTTCCACCTTTTTGATTATAACAAAAAGGGGCAGAAAATGTGAATGTATAACAGGGAGAAAATAAACTGAAAAAAGACGTGCATGAAAATTTCTTTTGTATGAAGTACAGTTAAAATATTGTGCATCCATTTAGGAGGAGCTGCATTCAATTAATCAATAGAAATTTTATTGAAATATCTACAAACTAAGTTGCTTTAAGTTTATTGTTGAACAAGTTTTGAAAGGTATGTCACTCACAATTTTATCATCATCAAAAAGGGGGATAATGTTGAATATTCTATCTGGTTTAATTTTTTTGATGAACATTCCTAACCAAGTAAGTTTTGATGATGAATAAAGACATGGGTGAAATATTAAGGTACTAATAATTTATTCTCAAACATATTACAAAAATATTATCCCATACTTAACTTGAGAATAATCCCCATGATGATCAAAGGAAGAAACCAAGTTAATTCTCATGAAAAATAAGTATATAAATCTCATATATACCTAAAACATGGAAACAAAGATCTCAAAGTCTTCAAAGCATGCTTTAGAGCCAACAGGAATGTCTTTAGAGACATTAAGACGTGCTTTGAAGTTAATTGGAAAGCTTTAGAGTCAGCCTAAGATAAGCTTCGAAATCATCTCAACGTGCTTCAAAGTCGTCATAAGCATACCTTAAAGTCAAAAGATAAGCTTCAGAATCATCATAGCATACTTCAAAACCAACAAGACAAGTTTCAAAGTCATCATAGCAAGCTTCAAAAATAAAAGATAAGTTTTAGAGTCTTCATAGCACACTCTGGAGCTAACAAGAAACCTTAGGAATCGTCACAGTATGTTTCAGAGTTGTCATGGAAGTTTTGGAGTTATCATTGTACACTTTAGAATCAATAATACATACTTCAAAATTAATCAAGTAAGCTTTGGAGTTATGAAGATTCACTTCAGACTTAATCAAACACATTTCTAAGTAAATCAGATATGCTTTAGAGTCACAAAGACATGCTTCGAAATCATAGAGTTACGCTTCATAATCAATTAGACCTACTTTGGAGATATCAAAATGTACTTTGGAGTTAGCAAACGAATTTCAAAGTTAGCAACTGTACCTTTAAGTCTTCAAAAACTTACTTTGGAGTCAGCAAGCAAACTTCAGAGTTGTCAAATTGTACTTCGAAGTCACCCTTTTCTAAAGCATCAAAAGTTTGGAAAATCCGAACTCTTCTTTGTAAAGTTCCATCATAATTAAGAAAGTTTACCATCATTTTGGAGAAGCAATCAAAGTATCCAAAGTCACTCAAAGGATATGCTTGTTCACTCATCACTTTGGAGTAACTGAAGAAGCTGGTTTGTAGCATCTGATACTCATGTAAACATTAAGAAAAGTCAGCGACAAAGTTGTAGACCAATACCAAACTGCTATAAAGTCAGATGTCACACAAAATGTAAGGTGAAGAAAAATATTTTTGAACGTTTGAAAGTCTGTCACAATCAACAACGGAAAAATCTCGCTCAGCCTATAAAAGATGTGTTCAAATGCAAAAGAAAATATAGAACATATTTTATATATGAAAATACAAAGAAGGTAAGGTTTTAAGCATTCAAAATCTTCCTTCAAAGTTCAACTCCAATGGCTACAACTCTGTCAAAGCTTTCAAAGTCTAAATTGCTTCTCAATCAAGGAGTTTGAATGTTTTACTCATATTGCTTATTCATTTACTTAAAGTTCTAAATTTATGTACAAGTCTACCTAAGTAAGAGGCATTAATCTGTACACTTCTTTTTAGTATTTGGTAACACAAGCAAAGTGCTTGGTGTTTATGTATTGAGATAAGCATGTAGGAAACTTGCTGAAAGGATACAAGTTCATTGGTGAGCTTTCAAAACTGACAAATCGTAAAAGTTTCTAGTTAACGTGGAAAACTAGTAAATTAGTTGGTGAGCTTATGGAAAAACCAACATGTATTTGATCAGGTTGATCAAGGTATTAGTGGAACCTGAGATTAGTAGAGGAAATTGACTCAAAGCAGTGGAGTAGGAACCTAGGATGGGCCGAACCACTATAAAATTCTTGTGTTGTGCATTGTGCAATCTGTTGTGCTTATTCATTTAGTATTTTAATCATTTAATTTGGCCCAAAGTTTTAAAAACTCAATTCACCCCTCCCCCCTCTAGAGCAACCATTGTGTAAGAAATTATAATTTGAAACATCAATGACAAATACTTAATGAGATTTGTTATATGAGAAGTATGTTTGATTTGCTAAATAGAGTTGATAGTTCAAGGCCCTGGCCACTATATACCTCGGTAGAGCTTGACCTACATTTAGTAAGTATATTATGTATGAGATTTCCTTGTTTTTATATTGAGTTATTCAAATTTTGAAAATGGCAAAGGAATGTTGAGAATTTTTTAAGTTTGATTTTTTAAGATTACACTATATGTATAATTATCTTAATATAAAATACAAAGTAATTAATGAAAAAGTGTTAAAACTTTGGTTAACTAATGAGAGATCTTGGGTTGGATTTTAACATTGGAAATTTGAGAATTTTCTTTTAAAACAAAAATAAAAAAAAGAATTTTCTTACCTTGAATTTGTGTTGTGTATGGTTGGTAGGAATTTTTGGAATGTGTTCAATTGGTGAGAGGCTTGGTTGTAAGAACCAACAAATCATGAGGCCATGGATTTGATTGCAGTTATCTGCAAACATAGAAAAGGCTTGGAACATCGCAACTAGGACAATACCTTAGAGTGGGCTTGAGAGAGATCCGGGTGAAGATCTTGATGGTTCTTCTATCTGCCCATTGGGTCTAGCTTGGATCTCTCTCTCTCTCTCTCTATCTCTCTCTCTCTCTCAAGCCCACTTTAAGGTATTGTTCTAGGTCTAGCATTCCAAGCCTTTTTTGTGTTTGTAGATAACTGTGCACTCAAACCCATTGTCAACCAAACCTTTAGGATTTTAATTGCATCTCGTTAATTATAAAAGCCCCGACTTGGTATAGAAAAGTCACTCACTCAATCTCCTCATTTAGCCCACTCTAGGATAGAACATCCAAGAAAATCACTCATGTTTCTCCATCCAAACAAGCTAGTCCATTGTTATGAAGTTGTTTGGTGACAATATTAGGAAGCCACTTTCTCTCTTTGATATTTTAAAGTTTACAAATTAGATCCTAGGGGCAATTACAAATACCCTAAAGTAGCAATGTATGGTGCATAATTATCTTAAGCACAACACTTCATAATGTTCCATTTGCAAACTAAGTATTTGTGTTTTAAATTTTTAAAATTTATTTTCTTTGTTACCCTGTGAGACCTTGAAATTTCTAAAATGAGAAGAACTGGTTTATAGTGTGTAAATGAAATTCATACATATGAATTGTAATATAAATGGAAAAATTATGAAGAGTGTGATAAAGAGAATTAAGTATTATGAAGTATAGGCAGAAATTTTAGTGTTAGAGGAAGTAAGCATACAACGTATATGGGCCGCATGTGCTTTTGTGGATTTGCACCGCCGGAGTATTATGGGGGGTGGAGCTTAAAATACTCCACCAGCCCTATTTCTCAGCTCAAAATGTCTCTAGCACTCCCCTTTCTTCCCTAAGTTTAGAAAATTCTTGTTTCATATGGAAATTGATGGATTGAGTTGGGAAAATCAATGATAAATAGCTTAACAACACTCTAGTATCAAGCAAATATCAAATTCAATGGATTAAGATCATGGGAGTTGAAGAACAGATTAGGGTTTTATCTTGCAACTAGATTCGATGGAATTCAATTGGAGTAAACTAAGTGGTAAGTCATTTCCATCTTCCATTAGGAGTTCTAGTGGCTTGAATTTTTTAATTCTAGATTTTAAAGTAAGTTTCCAGAATTTAGAAGTTAGGGTTTAGGGGAAAACAAGAATTTAGTATTGAAATAGATGTTTTGAATGTGAATTTTGATAGGGATTCAGCTCAAATACATTAATACATGATTTTTGATAGTATGAAAAGGCATATGGTATGATTAATCTATGTTAGTGAATCCATGTTCATTGTTTTTCATTGAAAGCTAAATAAGAAAGTAGATTATCCTTAATAGACTTAAATGATGGAATAAATTTGATAAGTAGTAAACTTTTGTACTTTAATGATTAAGAGATATGTGTTTTGAATGTAGGAGTCCTAAATTATGAATTTGGGCTTGTCTATATAAGGATTATAGCAAAAGAAATGTGTGTTTCATACACACAAGGCAAGCAGGTTTAATTACTTGATTACTTTTTCTGAAATTTGAAATCCTTCACTAAAGATATTATTCAATTGTATTATGAATTTATTTTTGGGATAATATTAGGATAGCATACTTTGGGTATGTGCTAACTAAGCAAAATGGGTAGGGAGAAGTCTAGAAGAAGATAGCTAAGTACGGTTGGAAGGAAGGAATGCCATTGAGAAGTAAAACAGTATATGTGAAGTATTATAAACTTCCTTGAAAGATTTAATCCATTATATGAGGATTTAAGAGGTAGCATTGGTTATTGAAGTACTTGAAAGAATAGGTGAGAATCAAGTGAAATAAGAGAAAATGAAAGTGTTTAAATAACGGATATTGGAAATGGCATGATAAAACAAGTTTTTAGGAGAAAAGATGTCAGTGTCGCGACATAGGGTTTTAGTGTCATGACATTGAATCCGTTGCCACTTCAGCATCGCGACATAGCTTGTCTGTGTCATGGCACTATTTGTTCTTCATGATTCCGTGCATATTCTTCAATTTTGCGACATAGGGTCTCTGTGTCATGACATTGAGTCCGCTATCACTTTGATATTGCAACATGGTCCCTTCTCTTTGTCCAAGTCCTCGCATCTCTTCTTATTTGGCCCTAATTATCTCATTTTCTTTATTCCTTTGTTCTTCTTTGCCTGCAAACATAATTAATAAAATATATGTATTCAAAAGTGATATTTTAACTAAGTATGTAATTAAGTATGGTCACTTGGTTGTGAATTGAAGATTTATTTAGATAAATGTGATGATGTGATAACTCTGAATGTTATAAGAGTTATAGTATTGAGTTTGTTAATTGAATAAAATTATTATAACCTTAGTATCAAATTCACATTTGCCCATGCATGAATTATTGTACATTGGGTTTGGATACATATTGGGATGGTCATTTGATTATTGGGATCTCGCCCTTGTTAGGGCTTCGTTGTGGATATTGCCTCATTTGGCAAAGAGGTCTGGTCAAGCTATTATTTTGAGACTCCTATGATTACTTAGTAGGTGTAAATGGGAATCCTATGACCCCTTGAGTTGTAATGAGGGTGGGATATTTTAAGTTTCATAACGCTCGTAACCAGGGCAATGGGAAAATCTCGAGTACGCCAAAGTTGTAAAAAAGATGAGTCTATTTGTGTATGATATAGTGCATTTGGTATGATTGATGATGACTTCTATAAATGGTGTTGGTTGTTTCTGGGCAAATTACCTTGAATGACTGAAAATGAAAGGATTGCATTAAAAAAAAAGTGAGTTACATTATGAATACATACAATCAAATATAGTAGACATCGTAATGGATTTTTAAGGAGGAATTTTGTTATTAATCCTATTTAATCCATAATTGTATAGTTCAGTATAGTTTGGTTTTGAGCATATGAATCTTATCACATTCTACAATTTAAATATTGATTTGATTTATGTCTGCCTACTGAGTTACTCAAACTCACTATGTTTTATTATGTTTTAGTTGACAGGCTAGAAGAAGGAGCCCAACAAGGGGTTGGAGCTCAAGAGAGGGAAAAATCATGAAAATTAGAATTTCTATCTTTTTGGAATATTTGGAATGTATATAATGTGTGATTTATTTAATATCATAATGGTGTAAATAATGTAAATTTAAATGTGTGGAGTGTTTTAAGTTGCATGTCATTATTTAACTAGATGCGAGAATGATTTCCATACGCCTTACCTTTACAGTGCGACTATAATTCTGGGCATACGTGGGTGTTTGTAAATGTTTATATAGGTGTAAGTGGATACGTTTAGGGGAGACTTTGGCCCATAGTCCTCCTATTCTTGCCTGAGTAACATCTCAGAAAGTGGGGCATTACAGAGTGATATCAAAGCGTGTATGTCTGATACGCAGAAAGAGTTGAGATAAGTCTCATAACTATAATGGTAAGGGTGTTGAACGTCAATAATAGAATGACATGCATAGTTTAGTTAATTGGGGGAATGTTAGTATAACATGCTATTTGAATTTTTATATTGATAAGTCAGATTGATATCTTGATATCATGTTGTTATATGATCCGATACTCTTCCTTATACAGTCATGACACCAAGGAAGAGAGTAGACAAAGGTAAAGCCCCCATGATAGAAGAGGAATCGCAGAGAAGAACTACCTAAACTCTAGCGATAGGGGTTATTATTAGGAAAACTCAAGCAGAAGCCTCTAGGGTAAATGAAATGCCAAGGTTGACCCAAAATGAAGTTGAAGGAGGGTTAATTGAACCTGAGGAAGGTCAAGGGGCAAAAGCTGCTAGAGCAACTAGGTTGGGCATTGCAATCCTTGATGTTGATGTAGTTCAACCTATGCCGCCTCCCCTAATGACTCAAGACTTGGGCACTATGATGACAATGATAGCGGGTATTGCCTAGACAATACAGGAAATAGTCCAAACCCAAATGAGGTAGGTAGAGGAACCTCAATCAATGGTGCGGCCTTGGGCAAGACCAACAAATGCGGAAATAGAAATGGGGTAGCCATCTCAAAAACAACCAAGAATAGGCTTAAACATGAAATCTTTCCAGATTATGAAACCTTCCACTTTCAAAGGCTAGAGGGATTATTGTGTGGTAAATGAATGGTTAGCTATTATAGAAAAGGCATTTGCATATATGGAATGCCCAGAAGAACATAAAGTATTGTATGGAATTTACCAGCAAGAGGGTGAGGCAGAACAATGGTGGCACACTAAAAAATTGATAGTAGTTGAAAATGGTGTAGGGATGACCTAGATTGATTTTAGAGAAAGATTACTCTTTAGATATGTGTCGGCTAGTGAAAAGGCTAGGCGAGCGACTGAATTTTTGACACTATTTTAGGGCAAGAGAATTGTACAGGAATATGATGGATTGTTTAGATCTTTGGCATGATTTGTGCCATGGGCCTGAATGGATTTACCTAAAATAGCTCAAAATTTTCAAGAAGGTTTGTGATTAGATATTCGGGAGAAGTTAACCCCATTCATGTTGAGTTGATATGAGGATATTTTAGAGCATGCTTGTCTAGTAGAACAAGAGGCAATGGAATAGTCTAAATTTAGAGAGATGAGACGTATGAGGGAAACTGAGCAAGTGTGACAAACTAGGTAGAAAGATGAGCGGACTGGTAGTACATTATCTGAGAAAATTTCTAATTATTTCAAGAAACTGGGACATTTAAAATTTGATTGTCCAATATTGTCAAGGAAGTTGGAAGGAAGGCCGACTAGATTGACTCCAGGACAGATGAAAGAAATTATTCAAGGGTCGAATTAGCCACGGGATGTGGGGCAGCTAAGGCCACTCACTTGCTTTGCATGTGGTGAGACTGGACATATTAGATGGAATTGTCCTAATCAAGGGAGGAATGAAAGTGTAAATTCTCAAGCTTCAGCTCAACTTGAACGTGATGGGAGCCAGATGTGAGGTAGAGGTAGAGGACCTCATTGTCACGCCCTGCCTTTCGAGGCGTGACTACCTTTTTCCACTTATAATTCACCAAGATTTTGCCCATTCATAGGGTGGAGTGCTCTGCCCAAATTTTGGTAGAGCCTAACCTAAACAGATGATTTTTCCACCTATACAATTATATATTACTTAAAATATTGCAATGATACAATTTCTAGAGACAAACATCCACTTACCCACAACCCAAGATCTGGGTAAAATCATAATGGCAGTAAACCCAATTAAGTAATATACAATTTATCTACTATTACAATTACCTTATTATGACATGCCACTCCATCTATTATACATCAATGGATATCTATTAAATATAATCAGCTAATTACCAATACATAATGAAATTTATATTTACAATTCATGATATCACAATGAAAAAGTCTTCAACCTTGTTCAACAATCTCAATCCATATTTGGGAAATCTTCACTTGGCCTGTCAGCTAAAAAACTAAATAAGAAAGCATGAGTCCGGGCAACTCAGTAAGTAGGCAAATACTATACAAAATAGTAATCAATAATCAAGAACATCACATGTTCATAACCAAACATATAAAATCATTCCCAACATCAACACATAATACATGATTCTTTCCATTTTATTTAACAATCATTAACATATTCATAATAGCATACTATACATGATCCATTTCTATACAAAATTAGAGGATACACTCTATATTCCATAATCCCATATCCATATCATATACTGAATTCCAATTATTCCAATTTAAGGGATACCCAGTATCCTTAACAATCCAAATGCATCAATCTTAAACATAAAAGAATGTTCACAATCCCCAACCAAAACAACCATGCCCGAATATAATCAAATGGGATATTCATCCTCAATCATATAATATAGCAAATCAAAGGAGGGTCGCCTACTTACCTTGTCATAGTTCCAAACCATTTCTCCAACACGACACCTTTTCATCATTCTCAGATCATCTTGCACAGGGTAAAATCTCATTCTTTATTGATATAGCTCAAACTGATTTCTTCTATACCAATGCATATGATTTATGTCTAAGCCCATATTTCTCAAGGGCATAATTTTATATTTATCAATTTTTAGCATTAACACTCTAACTTCTCTTACCATAACAAAGCCATATAGGCTACTCATATCCATATTATATAAGATCAGTCAAAATTTTATATATTCAACAAAGTTTCTTAAGGAATCTCACTCCTAATCATATGTAATCATCATACAATATAACTGGCATATGTTTGACTTTCGTAACAATCTCATTAGATGTTTAATATCATCAATTTGTGGCTTACATGGCCCAAACACATACATCTTCTTTAACCCTTAGGGTATAGCTCAAATTTCATTTCCACTAGCCCAAATTGACCCAAACATGTCTTAAAATATCATAATCATGCATTTAATCATTTATCTTTTGATAATTTTAGCAAAATCACAAAATTCACAAATTTCACTATTCATCAAAACCCTAGCTTAGCATAATTCATGATTTTTTTTGCCAAATCACTATAATCAATGTATTAAACCATTTCCCCCATGATTTTTATACCAAGTTAAATAATTTTCCCCAAAAATTCCATAACTCTAAAACCCTAATTCATGAAAATTCAAATTTCAGTTGAGGGAAAACAACTTACCGTGAAGATCAATCATGGCTTCCACCCATAGATGAGATTTCAAGCCTAAAACTCCAAATTGCCCCTTGCAATTGTAGAAAATGTGATTTTCTTCCTTTCTTCATCCTCCAAATGACTAAACCTTGAAATTGCTTTCATGTTTGATGAATATCATGACTAAATCATCTTCTTTTCTTACAAAAGGAACAAGGATTTAGGTAAGAAGGAAACCTAGGGCAAGGGTTTGAGGCTAAGGCTTTAAAATCAGAATGGAATAAGAAAAATGGGATGATTAAGGCTTTAGAAAGTTAGATTTTTTGGTGCTCTGACATGTCACTAGGCCTATGTTGCGACATTGGTGTCACAACAATGAATTCTTGTGTCGTGACATTAATCTGCTACCCCAATATACTGCAAATAATTTAAGCATAACCTTTACATACGATGTCCAAATGACCTAATTTTTGAGGCATTGGAAATCTAAATTCAAGGGATACAACTGTTAGTTAATAAATTTTCTAAATCAGCCCACAAATATGACAAAAAGTATAAAGTTGACCCATAATATTCATCTTATTATTTTTTAGTCCTTTGGAACAACTTTAGTACATTAGTCATAACTTTTGTTTATAATATCATAATTGAGTGATTTCTCCTCCATAACTTTTGTTTATAATATCATAATTGAGTGATTTCTCTTCCATTAGATGGATAATTTCATTATCTACAACTTTCATGTTGAACACTTTTCAAATTTGTCCATTATCTATGTCTAAATTCAATCATCATGAACCATTTTCCAAATTTAGCTTTTACACTTATAAAAAATCACCACAGTCCCCATTTTACATAAAACACTTCAAATCTCCCAATAATCACTTTCCACACATCACATAAATGCATGAATTATGTTCATAACATTCACGACCTCATTCGAGGTCAATTATCAATAATCACCTATTCAGTTGTTTTTACTGACCTTTTTCTGTCATGAATAACTTCATAGGCCATTTTTATTCCAAAATGCATCCAAAACTCAAACTAATATTTGACACACATTATAATATACATAATAACTATCTTAGGTCATTCACATTGATTATAGATATATTTTTTCCCAAATTCACCATTTCAGTTCTTTTTAACCAAAATTTTTCTAAATTTTCTGCTATAAATGACTCCATATTCTAATTCCATTCCAAATTACACCCAAGTCTTAAACCAAGATTCCCCATACATTACAATACCTATGGTAATCATATTAGGTCATTCATATAAATTATAATTATACCTTTTGCTCAATTTCATCATTTTAGTTCTTTTCACATAACCTTCAACTTAATAGTTCAAAATTCTAAAATTTTCTCAAAATTTTGATTCAATATCTCATACACATCACATTATAGATAACAGTCATGCTTCATTAGTTATTCAAGTCATATGCATGACTTTACTCAAAATCACCACTTAGGTTCTTTTTCACTCAAAACTACTAATGAGTCATTCTCTTTGTTAAATTCAATTTTTTCATAACAAATTTCTTTATAAAACACTATTTAATCACCTCAATTTCTTATTTTACTAAAATGTAAAAATTTTCCCAAATTTCAACACCATATGTGTTACACTAATGTAGTTTTTGGGGCGCCAGAATCAACAATGTAGACCTCCATTGACTATGATGGTACAGGCAGCCAATGCTCAGGAAGCCCAGATCATGGACCATGTAATTGCTAGTAATCTTTCTTTATGCAATTACATGGCGTATGTTTTATTTGATCTAGGTGCCTCTCAGTCTTTTATCTCTATTACATTTATAAATAGAGTTGGGTTGTCTAAATGCCCGATGTATACTGTGATTGAAGTATTCACTCCTTTAAAAGAAGTTAGTATTGCTATAGAGATATGTTATGAAATACCTATAGTGATTGAGAGCAGACAGTTTTATGTTGATTT
>JAYJMB010000986.1:0-17300 GCA_036873735.1 Pouteria campechiana | reverse complement strand
ATGTTCAATCTGAAATTTTTTTCATCAATATTAAGCTACAAATCATCATAAATTAGCATCAAATAGTCAAAAATTATTATCCCTTGATAACCAAATTCATTTAAACAGATCATGACACCTAAATCAATGTCCAAATTATGCATCTCCACCCTCCATCACGTCATTCTTACTATCTATTTTTGTGGATAGCAATATGGGCCTTGCTATCCATAAGGCCCATACATTTGTGGACATCACGTCATTCTTGTTGTCCACTTTTGTGGACAGCAATATGGGCCTTTAATCAAGCTCAAATCATCTTATTTACACTCATAATTTTATTATAATCCATTTCTTCATCTTTTTTCTAAAATTTTAGTAAGGTTCCCATCCCTAATCATCCCCAAATGATCAACAAAATGACCTAATCATGCATATACCAAAAATTGAGTTGGGGAAATGCGTTTACCTTCACTCTTTTGATGAAATCAAGCTCTTCCTTCAATTCTCATCTCAAATCAACAAGGATTTTCACATCTTAGCAACTTCTTGTTGAGTAATAACATCCCAAAGAATAAAAATAGGGTGGAAATGATCTCTCCTTTGCTTGGGAATTTTTCCCAAGCAATTTCGTTGGTATTTGATGGAAGATGGGGCATGGGAGAAATGACTTGCTCATTCTCCCTGGTTGGGCATGAGAAGAGAGGGAGAAAATGGGTGGAGACGTCTTTTGCTTGAGGTTATTTAGGTTTAGACTTGGTGCTCCACAAGGATATGTCACACTATGCAAGCACAACTCTATTTAATCTTATCCTTAATTTTTCACCAGATATAGCCTCAGTAATTGGAGCATATCTTTTTCATATGATATCCAAATGACATGATGTTTGATGTATTGAAAATATAACTTCAGGGACTACAACTTTTATGTTAACAGAATTTTCTAAATCATCCCACAAATATGTCAAAAAAATTAATTAAAGTGGCCCAATAATTCACACTATTATGTTTTAGCAGTTTAGAATAGTCTTGCTATTTTGATCATAGTTTCTTCATTAGATATCAAACTTAAGTTATTTTTAATTATTTGGAAATATAATTTTAAGATCTATAACTTTTATGTTGAATACTTGTTCTAATTCATCCATTATCTATGTCAAAAAAATTAAACACAAATGGCCCATTTTCCAAATTTAACATTTTGTTAAAATAAAATTATATAGTTTTGAGTTTTTCTCAATCTTTCCTTCATTTAATTTCATTACTTTCCACTAATGTTTATATTATTGTACCACATAAATTATACCCACAAAATGTAATAATTTCCTTCCATAATTTAAATGACATTATTTAATTATTAAAATATATACACATTAATTTCCATCTTAAATTATGCATCATGTCCAAAACTTTTCTAAACTTCTCATGCATTAAAATCATATTTTTTTATCATTAATTAATCATTAAATACCCAATATTTAAGTTTATCAACTACAATTTAATCATAACATTATTTTCGCATATGCATATTAAATTCAGCATGTACCATTTTATCTTGAATTTTACAAATTTTCAAACTCCAAATTAAAATTTCAATTTTACTCACTGTTAAAATTTAGAATCATATCCTTTTAATAATAATCTATAATTTAACACCACCAGGTGTTACAAGTATCCTCTTTAGATTTTCTGTGCATTGTTTTATGCTTCAATAGTCATATTTTAAGCTTTTGAAGAACTTCTAAGTGGCTTCTGATTTATCTATGAAACTTAGATTTTGCTTCTATTATTCTTCATTGACTCATGCCTTCTTGAAAACACCTTTGAGAATACTTCTAAGTTGCTTCTATGTAGTGTGTCAGCATTTTGAGTTGCTTCTATGTAGCCGAAGTTTCTTCTAGCATAATTCCGTGTGCCTTGATATTTCTTCCTAGATACTTTTGAAATTTGAATGATACTTCTGAGGATCGATTTTACTTTTCACATTTTTCTTTCTTGTTTCTAAAGGTCTTCTAAGAAGGTTCTAATTTGAGTTTTTACTTTAGAATTAATTCTGTACGCATTAGTATTGTTTCTATTTGTTCTTTTGAAGAATTTTTGAGTATAGAAAGTTTTTCTATTTTTCTTCTGATGTGCTTTTGTAATTCTGATTAAACTTTTCTACATCCTCTGATTTACAATAATGCTATGTCTTGATTATGAGAAAGTTATGATCTACTTCTAGCATGGTTTTGTGTTACGTCTAGTAACTTCTAAGTGCGTTTGAGTTTCATATTTTATTTTTGATGTTGTTTTGAAGTACTTCTTAGTATTTTTGAACAACCTTTTATTTTAGCACTTTTTTTGAATGCCTTTCTTTGAAGGGTTAATGTAATAATTTATAATTAATACATTTTATTACTAGTAATTAATCTCCTTAATCTATTTTGATATTTAATACTGCATCACTTGGAAAGTAATCGTTAGTACCTTAATTCTTCACTCATTTGTTTGTTCACCATCAAAACTAAGTTGTTTAATCTCATTCATCATCAAAATCAAGCCTAATAAAGGGATTAGACTTAATATTTTCTCCCTTTTTGATGATGATGAAACATTGAGTAATAAACCTTTCATATATATAAAAAAATTCATAATATGCAATGTATGCATTGTGCTTCTATTTGCTTAGTTGGGCTCCCCCTGCATGGGTAAGTTCCCCTTGAATGTATGTACCCTAAATGTACTTAGTTAAAAAAGCTATTTAAATTTTATTTTTCTCATTTGTCTTATTTTTTTCTTCCCCCTTTTGTCATAATAAAAAAGAATTAAGTGAAAGAGAATAAGAAAGAGATTGCAATAAAATAACAAAACATGTATATACATTAGAGTGGCAGTTAAATTACATAGCAAGAGTAATTGAGATACAAGAGAACAAAACAATAGACATCATGGCAGGTTGAGATAGAGTAGAAAAAGCATAGCACGATGAAGTAACATCACATGAAAAAAATGAATATAACCAAAATAGCAACATGTGAGTTAAATATAGCAGTAAGTTAGGTTCTTGGTTTTCTAGTGTAGGTTAAAGGAAAGATATGGGTGTCTTCAAAAGAAAGAGGAGGTGTGGTTGTGGAGGTTGATTTTTGAGTGGGTTGTTTAGAAGATGACCTAGGTTTGGATACAACCTTTTTAATTCTTGGAGGAGGAGGTGGAGTAACAAAAGTGAGATCTTTAGGAGTGGTAGTGGGTGGTTCTTGGGTTAAGAAGGGGCTTTTATAGGTAGAAACATAAATGATATTGATCCGGTCTTTAAAGGTGAGGTCTAGGAGTTCACGAAAAAGAGGAGGTGGTTTCACGAGAATGGCTTCAGTGTTGGCATTTATTCAAGTCATATATTCTTCATAATATAAATTATAGCGAAGAGGAGAAGCCTTTTTGTGAACTTTGGAAGGTGGAATTCTGGGTTTTCTTTTTGGTTTTGTTTGAATAGTTTGTTTTATGGGAATAGATGGTGGTTTTCTAGATGTTGTTGGTTTTGGAGCTATTTTTGGAGAGGGTGAAGTTTTTGGTTTTGTAATTATTTTTGGGGAAGGTTAGGTTTTTGGTTTTAGTGAGGAGGCTGGTTTGGGATAATTCACCCAAATTTTGTGATGGAGTGATGAATCAACAAGCTTTGGATAAGGAAGTGGAAGATTGTCAGCAATAACTTATAGATTAGCTTCAGAGTAAAACAAGAATTCTTCCTTAGTTATAAGAATGTTATTGAAACATCTTAAGGGAGATGGAAATGTTGTTCTAAGAGGCCTTGAAGCTGGAAGCAATTGAAGAAGTTTCTCAGTATATGCATCTTGGAAAGATGCTAACTAAGGGATGTTTATTTTAGGGTCCATGGGTGTGAGAGGAGGATCAGAGATCAGTTGAATTCTGGAAAGAGCAATCTGATCTATGATTTATGGAAATGGAAGTGCTAAAGGATGGATGACAAGGTTGTGAGATAGAAACATTCTTGAGATGGCATAATTGATTTTTGATTGAGCTTTGAATTCAGAATATGTAAGTTTGATTGGATGAAAAATATGAAGAAGAATATCACAATTCTCATCAACTAGTTTTGGGGAAGGTGGAGCTCTCTTCCTTAGATGTGGAAGAAGCTCTTTAATTCGAGTTGGAATAATTTCTCTTGATAGAATGAGATCATAATGAGTCTAGTCAGCTAGACTAATGGTGCTGCAGGAAAGAAATAAAATCTAGGAAGTGGTACCACGATGGGATACTTTTCATATCCAGCAATAGCTCTATAGGGATTTGAAAGATAATATTCTGGCAAATTGGGTAATGGTTCAATAGGTATGAATTTTGGAAAGACTAAAGAAGGTTGTGTTTGTGTGGGCGTTTGAATGATGGCTTCAGATTGTTCAACTTGAGGCTAAACAACTTCTATAGCTGGAGTGTGTGCATGTGAAATGGAAGATGATGAATGTGTAGGAAAATGAATAGGTGAAGAGGATTTGTAATATTGCTGGGGAGAGAATTGGTAGGATGGTGAATGTTGGGTTTGAGATTAGGTTTTAATAGTTTCAATTTGAGTACTCAGTGTATCTAGCTTGTGAGCCAATGATTCCCAAATTGAATCCATCTTTTAATTGAGATTTGAGTTTTGGGTTTTAAGGTTGATAAACCTTGTGAAGAAGGGTAGTAAATGGGCTGAAAGAATAGTGTCAAAGTTTTGTGGAATTGAGTAAGTGGGTTGTCGAGGTGGAGGAATGAAAGACTGTTGTTGATTTTGGGTAGGTCTGGAGGGTACTGTTGCTATACTTTCTTCTTTATCTTCTTGTTCTATCTCTTCTTTACTTCTTCCTGTGACTTTTTCTCTTATGTTTGTTGCTTCTTCCATAATATCATGCCTATCTCTTCTTTCTTCTCTAGTAGTTGTTCTCTTTATTTGTTCTTCTTTTCTTGGCTTCTGAGAAATCTAGCCCTTTGGAGTTAATTTGAAGCCTCTTATCTTCAAAGTATCTTTGTTTATTATTTCTCTTGCCATGAATTCTTTTTCATCTTCTTTGGAGGGATCAATGTTGGCTATCCTCAGAAATTTGGTCATTATTATCCCACAAGGAAGATAATACTTGGTAGATGTGTTCACCAAGTATAGTTGATCAATAATTATTTGAGCAAGATCTATTCTGTTCCTATGCTTCATAGCCCATAAGATCTTGGCTTCCCTCTCAAAAATCTAATCTATACCTCCTAAATTTGGATATAAGTTGTTGAAGATCAACATATGAGCAAGCTTTAGATCTAAATTCAGATGGCTAAAATGTAAGTATGTTACATTCTCTTTAATTTCTACTAAAGCCAGATTTGAAAATAGCCTAGTTCTGTTAGATGACCAATTTATTTCTTGTTGTTCTATCTCAGGAATATGGAATGCATTTCTTTTACTCTCTAGAGATAGATTTATTTTAGTCTTTCCAATCCATAATTTTTTGGTGTTGTAGTTGAAGTTGGTGACCAGGGCTTGGACCATTCTAGTGTAGGACTTATCCTTATAGCTCATGAAATTTTTCCAACCTTGGAACTTAATCTAATTTGTCACCTCTAGATTTAAGCCATTTTCTCCGAGCAATTCAAAGTCAAAGACTCTTACTTTCACAATCTTTCTTCCTTTAAAATATTTAACGAACTTACTATGAGCTGAAGAGTTGTTATTGAAGATTACCTTTAGAACATAATCTTTTATTCTTCTTCTTTTACTTGGAGTCGCTTCTTTTGAACTCTCTCTTCTCCTTATCTCAGAATCTGAAGACGAGATTTCCTCGCTTACTTACTCTCTTTGTCCTCGCCATTTACAGTAACTTGAAGTTTTGAAGGAAAGGATTTTCAGAGATTCTGGGGATGACAAAATCTCTAGGGAATGAATCAAAATGAGAGTGATTTGGAGGAGGGAAAATGTAGATGATGAGGAAATTTGAATCGCCTTTTCTGAAGAAGGGGTTCAGAGATAGGAAACAAGTGTGCAGAGTTTCTGACGTTAGGGTTTTTATAGGTGATGGAACTTCTGATACACTATATCAAAGATTCTATGCGAATCAGATGTTAATTAGAACTTATGTGATGAATGATAATAGTTCTAAGATTATATCAGAACTTTTGTATTACTTCTAAAGGATTTTGAATGTTTTATCAGAATTTCTGATGTATTCTTAATGATGTGTTAGAGTTTTTGACTCATTTCTGAAACAATCTAAATGTTATTTCAAAATTTCAAAATTACTTTTGAAGTAGTTTAATTAACATTTATGAATGATCTTAACCTTCTCAAGGTGATCAATAACATTATATTAGGATTAAATTATGTAATATGCATTTCATGCACATGGATCTAATACACCAAGTTCTCTTTTAATTTTACAGAATCTATCTTCTGGAAGTGGTTTTGTAAAAATGTTTGCTAACTGATTTTGAGTTCGTACATGTTCTAAACAAATGTCATGGTTTTGTACATGATCTCTAATGAATTGATGTCTTATTTTTATGTGTTTAGTTCTAGAATTCAATACTGGATTCTTAATTAGATTTATTGCACTAGTATTGTCATATCTAATAGGATTATTAACATATTTCAAACCATAATCATTCAATTATTATTTCATCCATAGAATTTGTGCACAATAAGTACCTACAGCTACATATTCAGTTTCAGTAGTCGATAAAATAACAAATGTGTATTTCTTGGAGAACCATGATATGATCAAGCTTCTAAGAAACTAACATGATCTTGAGATACTCTTTCTATCTACCTTATATCCTGCAAAATCTAAGTCAGAATACCCTACTAATTCAAAGTTTGAACCTTTTAGATACCATAGTCTAAGATTTGGAGTATCTAAATATTCTTTTAACAACAATTGGATGTGATTCTTTAGTATTTGACTGGAATTATGCAGACATGTAGACACTAAACATAATATCTGGTCTACTTGCAATTAAATATAAAAGAGATCCCATCATGCTTTTATAGAGTTTTTGATAGATAGATTTACCTTTTTTATCCTTATCCATTTTAATGGATGTGCTCATTGGTGTGGCTGATGGTTTTCCTTCTTCTAAATCAAATTTCTTAAGTAATTCTTTGGTATATTTTGCTTAATGGATAAAGATTCCTTCCTTCATCTGTTTTACTTGAAGTCCTAGAAAGAAGTTTATCTCACCCATTAAATTCATCTCAAATTCTCCTTGCAATACTTTAGAGAAATCTTGATATAATTTATCATTAGTTGTACAAAATATAATATCATCCACATAGATTTGAACAATTAGCATATTACTTTTGTCATGCTTAATGAAGGGTGTGGTATCTACTTTACCTCTAGTAAATCTTTATTCTATTAAGAATTTAATTATTCTCTCATACCATGCTCTAGAAGCTTGTTTCAATCCGTAGAGAGCTTTCTTGAGTTTGAAAAGATGGTTTAGATCATAAGGATCTTCAAACCCAGGAGGTTTTCTACATAAATCTCTTGATTAATGTAATCATTAAGAAATGCACTTTTAACATCCATTTGATAAAGCTGGAAATAATATTTTAATAGCTTCAATTCTTACAACAGGAGCATATAATTCTTCAAAGTCTATTCCTTCCTCTTGACAGTATCCTTTTGCTACTAATCTTACTTTATTTCTTATTACTATATCAGATTCATCTAATTTGTCCTAAAGGCCCATTTAGTTTCTATAATAGATTGATGGTTTGGCCTTGGAACAAGTATCTACACATTATTACATTTGAATTAATCTAATTCTTCTTGCATAACTATAATTCAATTTTCATATTCTAAAGCTTGATCTATGTAGGTTGGTTGTAGTTGAGAAATAAAAGCAAAATTACTATATATTTGATAATATGAAGACATAATTTTCACTCTATCATAAATATCACCAATTACATGGTTTTCAAGATGATCATACATGAATCTCTAATCTTTGGGAAGGAAATTGTTACCTTCATTATTTACCTCATTGATGGATGGTCCATCATGTGTTTCTTCTTCATCTTTTTATGTTTTTGATTGTGAAGGATCTTTATCTTTATTTTGTATCTTTATTTTCTCCATAAATGTTGTGAATTCTCCTATCTCATTGTCAAAATCACTTATTTTTCTAGAGGGGATAGTACTTTCATCAAATTTTACATGTATGGATTCCTCTATAGTTTTATTTTTTAGATTGTAGACTTGAAATGCCATGCTAACAATGGAATAACCAAGGAAAATACCTTCATCAAATCTTTTATCAAATTTTTCGTGGTTTAACTTCTCGTTGCTAAGAATAAAAAATTTGCAACCAAAGTGTGGAAATGAGAAATGTTTGGTTTTTTACCATAATATAACTCAAATGGGTTTTCTTGAGTATAGATCTACCAAAAATTCTGTTAATAATGTAGCATAAAGTAATCATTGCTTTAGTTCAAAAATATTGAGGTAATTCATCTTTACTTAACATTGTCCTTGCCATCTCTTGCAAGAGTCTATTTTTCCTTTCAGCTACTCTATTTTATTGAGGTGTTCTTATTGCACAGAATATGTGCAAAATTACATTACTTTCACAAAAAGTAGTGAATTTTTGGTTTTCAAATTCTCTACCATGATCACTTCTTATGACTACTATATGAGAATCTTGTTCATTTTGTATACGCTTGGTAAATGTTTCAAAGAATGAAAAAGTCTCATCTTTGGATGTGAGAAACATTATCCAAGTGAATCTAAAATATTCATCCTCAATGACATATACATAATATTTTCCTCTAAGACTTCTAGGTCTTGTTGGTCTAATAAGATCCATGTGTAGCAATTGAAATGGTTTAGTTGTGTATACTTCTTTATTAGATTTGAATGATTCTCTAACTTCCTTTCCTTTTAAGCAAATATCATACAATTCATTTTGGTCAAACTTTAGTTTGGGTAAGCCAACAACAAGATCTTTGTTGTATAATTTTTCAATCATGAACTTGTTGGCATGTCCTAATTTTCTATGCCACAACAAGGATTCTTCATTCTTCACAACAAGATATTCGACTTGGATATTACTCAAATCTACTAAATACATATTTTTACATCTTTTACTAAGTACTACAACTGAGTTTGAACTATCTATTATAGAGCATATATGTGATTCAAACACAGCCTTGTAACCATTATCACAAAATTGACTAACACTTAAAAGATTGTGTTTTAATCCTTCTACTGGTAAAACATCTGAAATAATAACAGAGGGAGGTTGGTTGATCTTACCAATCCTAACCACTTTACCTTTTCCATTGTCTCTAAAGGTAACTGTTCCTCCTTTTTTAGCTTTTAATTTTGTGAACAGCTCTTCCCCTGTCATGTGTTTTGAGCAACCACTATCAATATGCCATTTACTGCTCCTTGTGGCTCTCAAGCACACCTATAATAATAAGGTCAAGCTATAATTTTTTGTACTCATTTAGGATGGGTCTAGGTGGGTTAGTCGCAGATTATTTTGGCACCTATTGCTTTTTAGATGTTATTAATTTATTACCTATCGATATTGATATATTTATTATCTTAGCAACAATTTTCGGTACCCAACTCAAGTTCTGTTTGGGTTTCAATTTTATTCCATGATTGTTACTTTTCTTTTTTTGGATTTCTCTACTTTTCTTCTTTGCCTTTAGTTTAAATAATGTAGAAGTCAATGTTTTATTAAGGGTATGATTTTCTGCTTTTGTTTGCTCAAGTTCTATGTTAAGGTTTTGGTTAGTTTTGAGCTGAGTTTTTTCTTGTCTTAACTTAGAACATTCATAGATTATTCTTTCTAGTTTTCTTTTTGTTTCTTTGTGTTTAGCTTTTAAAGTTTTAAAATCTGAATATCACTCATCTAATAATTCTTATAATTCAGAAGTTTTAGTTTTTCAATTTACCTCATCTTCATGGATGACCATGAAGCTTATTCCTATATGATGCTCCTCCTGATTTCTTTCTTTGAAGTTGAGTGAACTAAATTATAAATTTATTTTCTTCTTCTACTTCACTCAAGCTTTCTTGCATCATATTCTCCATCATTTCCTATGCAACCATCTCTTTCTTCTTCTTTTCAAATTTTATGCTGTTAGAAATATTCTTTTTACAAAGTAAGAATTATACTTTCTTCTTGTCTCCTTGTCTTTTGTCTAGTTCCGGATAGTCAAATCTCATGTGCCTAGACTTATTAAAATTATAACCTATTAGAATCTCCTTTCTCTTTTCCTTACTCTTGTTTTAGTTTTTGGAGTTGTTTCCAAATTTCTTCTTTTTGATCATATTTTTGAATCTTCTGGTTATTATTGCCTTATCCTCATCATCTGCACTCACTGAGGCTTCTTCTAAAGAATCGTCATTCTTTGAATTAGCTTGTAAAGCACTTTTCTTGTCTTTTAATTCATCTGGAACCTTTTGCTTCATTAACACTTCATGGGTCATAAGTGATCCCATGAGTTCTTCCGCTGTCATTTTATCTAAATCCTTTGCTTCTTAGATAGCAGTTACTTTAGGCATCCAAAATCTAGGTAGAGATTTCAAGATCTTCTTAACTAAGCTTTTTAGTACATAGGTTATTTTCTCTCCCAAGCTTTTCAGTCCATCAATGATTTTCTGAAACCTTCCAAATATTTTAGAGATGGTTTCTGATTCTTTCATGGAGAAGGCTTCATATTCTTGCACTAGAATATTCAGCTTAGGTTCTTTTACTTGATTTGTAGCTTCATGTGTGACCTGAAGTTTATCCTAGATTTCCTTGGCTGAGTCATAAGTAGAAATCTTTTCAAATTCAGATGAAGATAGTGCACAGTAGAGACAATTCTTTGCCTTAGCATCACATTCTACTATTTAAATATCTTTTGGTGTATATTTATTTTTTTATTTGCAATATTTTTTCCATTTTTAACTACAAGCCACAACTGATAATTTGTTACAATCAAAAAATTTTGCATACTTATCTTCCAATACCCATAATTGGTTCGATCAAAAAGTGGAGGTTTGGAAGTGGATTGCCCTTCAACAAATGTGTTGTGGAATATATTGGCCATTTGAATCTCTTCACAAGTTAATATATATACTAGTCATTGAAGATTAACTAGTGAAGCCTACTCTGATACCACTTATTGGTCCCTAATTAGAAGGTATCTTGAGAGATGGGGGATTGGAATTGAGCTTTCAAAAATTTTTGCTAATAAATTGAGAGATGTGCTTAAAATAAAAGAAAGAATAGCCCACAACACACACACACAATATTTTTATAGTGTTTTGGCCATTCTAACGTTCGTACTCTACTTCTCTGAGTCAGTTTCCTTTATTGAACTCAGGTTCCACTAAAACACTTGTTGGTTTGCAAGTTTGCCAACAACTTATTGGTTTTCCAAGCTCACCAGAAACTTTTACATAGTAGTTTCCAAGCTTATCAACTAACTTACTAATTTTTTAAAGCTAACCAGAAAATTTTATAAACTGTTGATTTTATAGAGCTTACCAACTAACTCACTTATTTTTCCAAATGGAATGTACAAAATATTGCCTCTTACTTAGGCTAACATGTACAAAAATTAAAACTCAATTAAATAAACAAGTATGCAATGATATCGAATTCAAACTCCTTTTGAAGTTGATGTAGATCTTGCTTTGAAGGCTTTGAATGCTTTGGCAGTGTTTTAGCAGTTGGAGTTGAATGATGGAAGATCGTTAATGCTCTTCTTAAATCAAAAATGATTTTCAGTATGTTTTCTGATATATTATTAAGTGTTGCCTTAATCATCTTTATATAGGCTTTGAAAGATTTAGTCACTATAACCTTTGACATTGTTTTTAAATTAGTAAGGCAGGATTGGTAATGACTTTTACATTCTGTTGAGGTTCAAAAATTCTGAGTAAAGTGCCCAGAACTTTTGTCATTCGATTCATAGGTTAATAGAACTTCTGAAGTGGTTCTTTAGAATTTCTGTGATAAGTAAATTTTTGGCAGTATCCTCTTAGATTTTATATGCATTATTTTATGCTTCAGCGGTCATATTTTAAGCTTTTGAAGAACTTCTGAGTGGCTTCTGATTTATCTATGATACTTAGATTTTGCTTTTGTTATTCTTCATTGACTCGTGCCTTCTTGAAAACACCTTTGAGAATGCTTCTAAGTTGCTTCTGTGTAGCCAAATTTTCTTCTAACATAATTCTGTGTGCCTTAATATTTATTTTGAGGTACTTCTAAAATTTGAATGATACTTCTGAGGATCGATTTTACTTTCAATATTTTTTTGTCTTGTTTTTGAAGGTCTTCTAAGAAGGTTTTGACTTGAATTTTAACTTATGGATTAATTCTGCATGCCTTAGTATTGTTTTTGTTTGTTCTTTTGAAGAATTTATGAGTACAAAAAGTTTTTTTTATTTTTCTTCCGATTGGTTTTGTAATTCTAATGAAACTTTTGTATGTCCTTTGATTTGTAATAATGCGATGTCTTGATTCTAAGGAAGTTCTGATCTACTTCTTGCATGGTTCTAAGTTACATCTGGTAACTTCTAAGTGCTTTTGAGCTTCGTGTTTTGTTTTTGATGTCATTCCAAAGTACTTATTAGTGATTTTTAATGACCTTTTATTTGAGCATTCCTTTTGAATGTCTTTCTTTGAAGGATTAATGTAATAATTTTACAATTAACACTTTTTATTACTAGCAGTTATTCTCCTTAATCTGCTTTGATATTTAATGCTGCATTACTTGAGAAGTAATTTGTTAGTACCTTAATTCTTCACTCATTTGTTTATTTTTCATCAAAATTAAGTTATTTCATCTCATTCAACATCAAAATCAAGCTTATTAAAGGGGTTAGACTTAACAATATTGAGTCAAATAGCCTTTTGGCTAATATTGGAATGCCTTTAGGCACTTGAGACATAAGTAAACTCATAAATAGATTAGGTTATGGTATTTGGTCATCTTATTTCAATTTTATGATAAGAAAATGTTATGTATAGGACCAATTGATTATTGACCTAGGAAGCCAAAAAGTTGGGAAGCCAAGCTTGAGAATTTGAAGACTACAAGTGAATTCATCAAAAGGAAAGTAGGCACCCCCTATTGTGTTTGAATGAATGTATAGGGATAATATTTATCCTATTAATTTTATTCGAGAATGTGTGCATGGATGTGGCTATCAGATATCCTGTATCTGGTTAAAGATTGATGTTTATTTAACTTTATGAATACATCAATGTTGGGGATAGTGGATATCCCATTTGTTATGACTACATATATTTGGATATCATGATAGTTAATGACTAATGTTTATATTGAATTGGTGAAGGCTTAAAGGTTAGGGATAATGAATATCCTTTGAACTGAAGTTATTAGGATTCAGTTTATGACGAGATTCATGATGTGAATTGAATAAGTATCTTATGATACTTATTCTTGTCTATGGATGCCTATTTATGTTTCATAAGGTTTCATGTGAATGCTTGATTTGAGAAGAATAGAGAGTACCCCCTAATTTTGTTTAGGATCAAAGTGAATAATATTATATAATTGGGATGTTTAGAATTTGTTGAATGGAATAAAAGGAGTTATGTATTACATTTGAATGTTGGGCATGATTGTACATGTTCTGATTGTAATAATCTTATATTTATAAGTATTAATTATTATTTTCTATTGCTGCCTATTTACTGAGTTGCTGAACTCATGCTTTCTTGTTTAAATTTTTAGTTGGCAGGTCATGTAAAGGATTCCAACTGTGAGTTGGAGATTTATGAGAATGACTGAAGATAATTTTGGAATATGATAGATTATAGTTGCCACCCCTTTATGTTTTTGTATAATGGTAATTGTACATTTGTATAAGTGTAATTAGATTATTTTAAATGCTGTAGATTTGGAATGTAATGGCATGTCATAATAGTAGTAAATGTATATGATGTGGAGATGGATTATGTTTATTGCCATCATGGGTTGATGCAAGTTATGCGCTATGGGTAGGTTGAGATAGTTTAAAAATTTATGATTTGTATTTATATTTTATAAATAGTAGATTTCATTAAGGATTATCAATGTGTGATTATAAAGGTGAAAAACATCATATTTTAGGAGAGACTCTGCTAGATTTTTTATAGTTTCCTTAAAAACTATAAAATAATCTACTGGATGGCCAAAATAGAATAATCTACTGGATGGCCAAAATGCATAGGGTGAATGTGTGGGGCTTTACACCCTGTTTCTTTATTTTGGCATTCTTCTTTTTAATACCCTGAAACTTATTTTCTTTTGCTCTCTCATACCTCTCTAACAACCATGTGCATAGAATATGTCTCTTAATAGGTCAAACATGGTTTTTTCTAGGCTGAAAGGGTTTAGATGATAAAGCTAAAGAAAGAAAATTGAATCATGGTCTTCCACATGCTTTGCGTATGTCATTCTTTCATTAAGGCTCTACGGGGACACTGGTGACTATGATGTATTAGGTTAGGTTGAAAGGTCAAATTGATCAAAAAATTCCTAAATCTTTTCTAAGTAAATATGTTATCTTTTATTTTGTTTTGAGGGATAATGAAATAAGTTCTAGCATGCTTATGTTAATCAAAAGATCTCACTAAATTCACAACATCAGCAACTAATCCATATACACTTAACATGATCATAACATAATGTGCTCAATAACAATATCATCATTCATGAAAAAGGACTTATCACAAGAATCATTAATTTATAAGATAGAACCTATCCTTCTTTCTAAATTATATGCAATGGCAATAAAAAACTAAGCATAAGTTTAATGATCATCAAGAGAGAATCCATCAACCTAACCAATTCAAATTCAATAATTTCGCATAATTGGTCTTTGATTTTCTTAGCTAAGTCATTAAAAGAGAAGCTCATTGAAAAAAAAATATACCTAAATTAAAAAATTTAGCCCAAAACTGAATGCAAATCCCCAAATAATCTTAAAATTAAATGAAACATTGTTCTCAATGTTAAAGAAAATTCCATAAGGGGAAAAGAAACTTCCTTGTGGGGATGTATTCTCTTCAACTAGTGGACAAAGGTTGCCTTTAATGGTGGAAACAAAATTTTGATGGCATCAAGAGGAGATTATCTATGATCAAGAAAACCAAAAAGTTAACACTTGGGGTGTTAAAAATGAGAAAATTTAACAAATTTTTATGGAATGATCATTTGAGGTCAAAATGTATATAAATGTATTAAGTTGTGAAGGAGTTGTTATGAAACTCCATGTATGGGATGATTATATGACATCATACTTGTTAAATTTAGAGGATAAATTGCTTATTTTAATACATCATATTGATTATATTTATGCGGGAAGAAAATTATGAAGCTAATTTGTGTTTTGAGCATAAGTGCATTAAAGCATGAAGTTGTACATGAAGAGGTGTCACTTATATATAATTTTTGGCATAGATAGAAGATGATTTAGAAAATGTGTTCAACACAAAAGTTATATCCCTTTTAATTATATTTATAATTAATCAAGAATCATATGATTTGGATATTGAATAAGAAAGTTAGAGTAAAAATACTACAACTATCTTTAGAGTGACATATTGTGTTGAAACAAAAGGTATCACTTTGAGGCCAAACGACTCATAATTGAGGATAAATCAGAAAACATGGTCAACATAAAAGTTGTAGATATTAAAATTATCTTTCTAACACACCAAAAATCATATGATTTGGATATCGTATGAAAATATTATTCTCAATTTACTAAAATTGCAAAAAGGGGGCAGCAAAAAGCTGAGACGTGACTCAAGAATCTTGAGCCGCAATGCCATTTCATGCATGGAGGCTAGCAAAAAGTTGAGCTGCAGTAAAGATGGTGGGCCAAGTCTATGGCCTAACTTTTTAAGTTGGGTTTCCAATTTTGTTCGTTTCTATTTCTCCCTTCCAACTACCCTATACCTACACCCCATCCCTCTAAGCTTAGGAATCTTGCCATTTTGGCTAGGAAATCACGTGGCTTAAATGAATAATCACTCGATCATATATCTAAACCCAATTTCCTTTTGTTTGGATAGTGGAAGAAGATAAAAATTCAATTTTGTTGCAATCCATGGTGGGTTCCTGAAGGATTGGAGCCAAATCTTGAAGGATTGGAGCCAAATCATCATTCTATGGTGGAAGCCATGCATGGAAGCGATGGTAAGTTGGTTTTTCCCAATTAGATTTGCATTTTTTGCTTGGTTAGGGTTTTTCATAATTCATGAATAGTGATTTTAGAGAGAAATGGTGGAATTGCTTTAGGATTCATGAGGGAAATGTTTAATTCATTGATTATGGTATTGTGGGACTTGTTGGAAAGGGAAAAATATGATGTTTGGACTATGACCTAGGTAGACGGTAAAAGGGGATTTTGGGTATAAAATGTCTAAATAGCTACTTGATTGAATTAAGGGCTTAATTAACTTATGATTGAGGTTAATTACTTGTTAGTTAAAGTGTATAATCGTTATATGTTGTTGAACATGAAATTCCTTTGAGACCTTTGTTCAAACATTGTGACTTAAGTGATGATTGCAAGGTGTTTGATGAAAGGCCATATGAGTAGTAAACTATGTGAAAAAGGGTTTAATTATAACCCTAAGACCTTAATGAAGTGAAGTGAGAGTTTAGTGTAATTTATTGTTAATGGAGTTGGTAGGGTGCTAAGAGTGTTGAAAATGAATTATATGATAATAAGAATGCAAGTAAAGCTACTATATTATTTTGGAAATTGATAGTTAAACTATGCATGGTATATGTCTAATGAAATGTTATGTAAATTGAATTTGTATACTTGATATATGTATAGGGCAAATTGAGCATGGATGAGAAGCTATGGAGTTTGTGGAGTTATGAAACTCAATAAGTTGTAAGATGATTCATCAGTAAGGGAAGTAGGATTTTTCTTCATTGAATGTATGGATGTGGATAGTAGTTATCCCGTTATTTGTATCCAGGCATGTATGACTGGTTGAGGATATGAGATATTCCAAAAATCTGTGTTGTAATGTATGAATGGTTAAATGTAGTTGTATTCCATAATAATTCTTAGAATTTTAGATATACGAATGTATGAATTTATAGGGATAGTGTGTATCCCTTGGATTGAAGTGATTGATGTTTCTTTTATGATATGAACATTTGAATTAGGGATAGGAAGTATTCCATATCATTCTGTATGATAATACTTATTCATGTGTATGGATGTCTAGATAAAAGGGATATAGAATATCCTATGATGGTGATGTTATATGTTATATTATGTGAATATGTATAGGAATGGAATGGGAAACATTCCATGTAT
>JAYJMB010000985.1:0-17301 GCA_036873735.1 Pouteria campechiana | reverse complement strand
GTCATTTTATGGTATGGGTGTATATGATTTGACAGCTAGGGTACAGTGTACCCCGATCTTGGTCTATGGGTGTTGTGTGATGTGTGTTTTGGAGGCGACAGTTATATCATTTGTGTAGAAAATGGTAAGGCCTGGAGGTGGCCATATTTTATTTGCTTATTTGTTATATGATTTTTGTGGTTTAGTATGTTGTATACAGGATAACAGTGGTAAATCAGGGGAGACTCTGTTGGAATTTCCTCTGAATTTACCACTAGTAACGCTCCAGGAAGGAGGGGCGTTACAAAGTATAACGTACAGGAATGTTCAAATTTCTACTAGCATGCTTAAGACTTGTTTGAAGATATTATTATTACGAAATTATATTAATGAAGTCATTATAAAGATATGTATTTGTGCCATATATATAGATAAAGCATTAAAAGCATGTAGTTGACAGCATTTCACATAGACTAAATAATCTGCAATTTATGCATGAAAATCTAGTATGCTATACTCCCAATCCCTTGTTTAGTGCATTAAGTAACCACATTTGGTGAATCACATGCTGCTCTTATGCTACTAACCAGCTAAATTGATGGGGTTAAACTTTATTCTTTTATACCCATTTAGAAATGGATCAAGGTGGATTAATAACAACATACTTTGGTACCCATTGCTTCTTTGGTGCCATTAAATTGATGTTAGAAGATTGTATAACATTTACTACATTTGTAACATTCTTAGGAACCCAAATCAAATTCTATTTGGCCACTTTTCTTCCAGAACGATTGTTGTATTTCTTTTATTACTATCCCCCTTTTCTTTTTGGTTTGACTCTTAATAAGGTGGAGGTCAAGGTTTTTCTAAGAGTGTTGTTCTTAGCCTTGAACAACTCAAGTTCATTGATGGTACATTGTTTACTATTGAGCTTATTATTTTCTTCTTTCAATTTGGAGCATCCATCGATCATTTTGTGCAACTCCTTGATTTTCTTATATTTGGCTTTTAGAACCTTAAAATCATCATATAGATCTTTTAAAATTTCTTAGTAATTGGGAATTTCAGTTTTAGAGAATACCTCATTGTCATGAATTGCCATGAAACTGAAAGACTTATTTGTTTTTCTTCAGCTCCATTTGAATCTTTACAAACAGATTCTTCTATCATATCTTGTTCTTGCAAAAAATCAATTGTTTTGGTCCCTTAGACCTTATCAATTTTATCATAAATGATTTCTAATCTATCCTTGATATCTTTAGCAAAACTACACCTAGATATTCTCTCAAACTCAGTGGGTGACAAAGCACAATATAGGCAATTTTTTGCCTTAGCAACACTTTCTATAACTTCTATGTCCTCTTGGGTGTACTTCTCTTCAACATTGAGAACTACTATGCCATTTTTGATAATAAGCCACAACCGACAATCTTTGATGATTATAAAAGTTTGCATTTTGACTTTGCAAAACCCATAACAGGTGCCATCAAAGTATGGAGGTCTAAAAATAGATTGTCCGTCAGTAGGAGTGTTGTGGAACGAATTGGACATAGAGATCTCTTTACAAGTTAAATTCCAGTGATCAAGAGTAACTAGTGAAGCTTGCTCTGATACCACTTGTTAGTCCCATGTAATAGGTAGCTTAAGAGGAGAGGGGTGAATTGTGCAATTAAAATTATGGCCAAATAAAATTAAAGTGATGAAAGGAAATGGAAATCCAATCAAGCAGAATAAGGTACTGGAAATCTTTATAGTGGTTTGGTCCAACTTGGTACCTACTCCACTCTCTGAGTCAGTTTTCTTTGCTGCATGAGCTTACCAACTAACTCATACATTGGTTTTTCCTAAGCTCACCAGAAACTCTTACAATTGTTGGTTTTAAAGTTCACCAACAAACTTATGCAAAAGCTGGTTTCTAGGATCACCAACAAACTTATACAGAGGTTGGTTTCCAAGATCACCAACAAACTTATAAATAGGTTAGTTTTCAATATCATAAACAAACTTATATAAACAGCAAGTCTCTTTAATTGTTGAAATGGATAATAAGAATATTGTACAATAGTTTGCATCTTAGCTAGGTAGATTGTACACAAATAAAATGCATATGAAATAGATAATCAATGAAAAGTAATAGATATCTAACTCCAAAGAAGGAGAATAATGATAAAGCTTGAAACCAAATTGTCTTTGAGTGTAATGAAGATTGAGTGTCTTGGAAGAAAACTTTTCTCTTGAAAGTAAATACTTTTTTATGCTCTTTTTTGCCTCTTTCTCTCATCAACTTCTTCTTCCTTATCTGTTCACTACCTTTATACTCTCTTTGAATTTCAACCGTTAGTGGTAGGTAACTTCTATTCAATGTTGAAGAATGTTCTGATTATCTCCTTTTGAGAAAGGCTGTCTTCTAATTAATTCTTATCAGTTGAAATGTCTACAGCGCCATCGAATTGACCTCTTTAAATTCATTCTATCTTAGGAAAGGAGAAAGGTTTCATCGGAAGGATGTAATTTCTCAAAATAGAATTGCTGATAGAGAGGAGGGTGCTTTGTTTGAATTTCATTCTCTCTTTAGCTAATTCACTTTGTCTAAAGTAAGTGTCTTCAATTCATACAAGAGTTCGTTTGAAAGATACAATTAGCTTTTTCTGTAATACTTTAGTTTGTCCCAAGTTAATTTCAGACAAACTAACTTTGAAGGAAAAGCAAAGTCATATGATGGAATCTCATCTTTGTCCGGAGTTATTAGAGAACTCTTGCTTCGTCCAAAGTTAATTTCAGACAAAGTAAGGTTTCACGAAGTGCAAAGGCATTCAATTAGATTTTGACTTCTTCTGAAATCTTATTCGACTTTGTCTAGAATAAAGTTTTAGAATAACCGACTCTGGCCAATATATCATCTGAGATCTTACTGTGCTTCTGTGACCAGGCTTGAACTTTTAGCATTTGTTCGAACTTTATTCTTCGTCCAACCAAGGCATTATCCAAATTCGACTGAAGTGAATCATTGTCCAAATTGGGCTTTGTCTGAAAAGACTTTTGCAGCAATTGAGATTTTATCCATAGTGCCTTTAAAGCTTATTATCCCATACCAAACATATCCTTCAATTGAAGGGCAACTTTGAAAACTTGGATCATTCTTAGATACTTGGAAATACTTAGACATTAACTGCCTTTTGGCTTCTAAAATTCTTTCAAGTTTCAGTGTCATTCTTTCTTCGAATTTTTATATTTTCTTTCTATGTGGTGGATCTTATTTCTTGAACACGTTGTCCACTAGATTTGAGTTATTATCCTAAATATCTTTTATATTTATTACTACAACATTGGAGAACATAACTGTCAGTACTGCAACTGTTTACTCATATGTCTTTGCTCATAATTAAAACTTAGCTATTTACCATATTCATCACTAAAATCAAGCTAGGTTAGGAGGTTTGGTTCAACACTTTGGAGTGAATGCACTTAAAGACTTGATTGAATTTCTTATGATTGAATCATATTTAGCTCTCAGAACCCTCTACCATCTTCTTCTTCTTCAATAGAATTTCTATTTATAAGTTTTGAGGCTTTTGAACGTTTGAAAGAAAATTGTTTGAAATCTAGCCATTGTAAACATCACATTAGATTTTACAACTATAGGCCTTTATAGATGTAAACTCTTCTCTTATAAAAACTCCATAGACGATCACAAGCCTAAAGAATTTTGTAGGTTTCCTTTGTCCATGCCTCTATAGAATATGGTCTTTATAAAGAGTCTACAAACCTCTATAGAGTTTCTACAAACCTCTGGACATCGTGACTTAGAGTACCCAACAAGGCAGCAAGTGTTACAAACCTTTGTAGCTGTGGGCTCTCCTTTGTAGCTTTCTTTTGTTGGTCCAAAGCTTGAAAATGCTGTTCTAGTGGCCCCTACAGGCTTATGTAGCCCAACTCATCTTCTTTGTAGGTCTCATCAATCACTGAAAATCTTAGCAAAACTTTATTAGCTTAACTTTCAGTCATTTATAAGTTTTGTTGTCATCAAAACTACACACCTAATCTCAACAGGTTAATTTTGGGTGGTGCATTACAAGTTAAAATACTAAAATAACGTTGATCTATTTCGAACTGATTACTGAATAAATAAGATAACACGACATCAAATGTTGTACACGCACCAAAGTGCGACTCCCCCACGCCACTAAAATACCAAAATGTCAAATGCACAGAAACGGTTTGTCTGTAACCAGCTCACTCTGCAATTGAGGTGAAAAGTGTGCCATATGCCCTTCTATTTGAAGCATCATATCAGAATAATCAAAATCAAGCCATCACGTAGGCCACTATAAAAAAAGGAAGAATTAAAATATTAAAAATCCTAACTGAGCCTACTTTTGCATTTGACAATTTTTATTATTAATTTATCTAATTAAAAAAATATTTAATAATTTAGATTAAGAATATAATATTATATAAATCATATATAATCATGACATAATTTCAAAGGAGAAATTACACATCTTCTCATTTATCTTTATTACGGTATTGCGGCCAACATGATGGCCCGATTTTAATGGTTGTTTATTAAACAGACAGTATTAGGTCTTTAAACTCTCTGGACCGGCATGATGATTCAAGCATAAGGCATCGAGATTCACATGATTGCTGGCATCAAATTCATATATGACTAGGCTTATTACTATAACTACTCTCGCCGTAGCTACTCCCACCATTTCTTCCTTATCCCACACGCCCCCTGCCCTGAGAGAGCAAGGAGGCGGCAGCAAAAGAAGGAAAACAAAATGGGCCTGGGGCTGGGCCTAAATCTCCTCCTCCTCCTAGCAATGGTAGCCACCAATATCCTCTCCCTCTACCATCTATCTTCCATCCAAAACCCCTCTCCCTCCCCTCTGCCGCCCGTCCCCGACCACCTTTTCCACCAGCTCTCCACCATCCGCGCTACCATCAATCACCTCACCCGCCTTCGCTCTTCCTCCGCTTCAGCAACGCCATCCTCCGCTGGCGCTGCGTCCCCTGCCCCGCCGGAGCTCCTCCTCTATGCCCGTCTCTCCCCCATTGGTTCTGCCTGCCGCGACAACCCGTCCCTCCTCCACCGCTACATGAACTACACCCCCTTCTCCCTCTGCCCTTACGATCACTCCCTTTCTGAATCCCTCATCCTCCGCGGCTGCCATCCACTTCCGCGCCGCCGCTGCTTCGATCCCACCACAACAAAATCCCCTTTCTCCCTCCCCGATTCCATGTTCCCATCCTCCCTCCCTGACTCTGCTGTTCTCTGGCTTCCCTACTCCTGCAAGAGCTTCTCCTGCCTTGCCCGCGGCAACTACAACCTTGGCTTCGACCTGAAGATGGAGTCTTCCAAGTTTATATCTCCCCCAAAGTCACCACTCGATCTCACTGTCTCCCAATTGCTGGAATACAGCAGGAATTTGAACTCTGTACTCAGGCTTGCAGTGGATGTGGGTGGTGGAACGGGGACATTCGCAGCTAGGATGAAGTTGCAAAATGTGTCTGTCTTAACTACGACAATGAACCTGGGTGCTCCTTACAGCGAGACCGTAGCGCTGCGTGGAGTTGTGCCTCTCCACATACCGATGCAGCTGCGGCTGCCAGTTTTTGATGGGATGGTTGATCTGGTGCGTTGTGGTCATGGTGTCAACCGCTGGATCCCCACCACGGCATTAGAGTTCTTGTTGTATGATGTTGATCGGGTCTTGAGAGGCGGCGGTTTTCTGTGGCTGGATCGCTTCTCTTGCAAGGCAGTAGATCTTGAGAAGGTGTATGGGCCAGTGATCGGGCGGCTTGGTTATAAGAGACTAAGGTGGGCAACAGGGAACAAGACCGAATCCAAGAATGGTCATGTGTATCTGACTGCACTGCTTCAGAAGCCTTGGAAGTGAGAAAAGAAATCACATGGTAAAGGAAAGAATTTCCAGATGGCGGTGATTCAAGGCTGCTTTGTATCTTAGCTTTTACTTCTCCAGTAAGTTGGTTGGGTTGGTTTGGGGCAGGTATTGGAGAACTTTATTATGGTTTTGGATTAGAAAATAAGGCAAACCGTGTTGCCAAACATGTGTTTTTGTTGATTTGCAATGATGCACTTACCAATCCATACTTCTTTAAAATTTCCCAATTTTCACGTTAAGTTGTAATGGGCATTGCAGTTCCTAGATTTTTTAATGTAATGGAAGATACCATTTCATGTCTTGATGTTTTTTACTTATGTACTGTAACTAGCTTCCCCTCGTTGAAATCTTTTGGAAGGGGTGAAAATTCTCCTCCATTCTTAGAGTTCAATTTTGAGAAGAAATTGAGCTGTAATCCTCTGCGGATCCGGCGCTGGTAATAGGCTTTGATAATAGGCTCATCCAAGGTTCTATTGCAACTGATTATTTTCGAAACTAGAATGTATTTTTTTTTCTAGTGCATCATGAAGTTCAATGGGCAGTGAAGGCAACATAGATTCGCTTAGATATTGTCAAAATATGGTGCTTAATTATCCAAAATAAAATGGCATTTCTAGACAGGTTCAAATGAATCAAAAGCCACCCAAATTGTTAGGATGATGCACTTTTCCATCTAGTGGGTTGGATTATCTAAAATGGAGCAGACTTTAACTTCATTGCAAGTAGTTCTATAAAGGGTATTCAGTGAGGCAGCACATCTACTGCTGAAAGGGCACAGGTACTCCACATTTATGATTATCTTCTCTCTGCAGTCCATTTTAATGGTTGGATTCATTGGGATGTTGTTGCCTTGCTGAGCCTTCTTACTAACTATAAACACTTAACAGTTGCTTTCGCTAGCCATTTTCTACCTCAAATTGCTTAAGCAAGTCCATGGAAACGTTTGCCACTCTTTCTAACCATTTTCTACCTCAGATTTCTTAAACAAATCCATGGGAAAGTTTGCTATGTTGCCAGCCTCTTGTAACTGCGAATCTAATAAATCCAGCACTGCATAGATATCCCTAGCTTGAGGATGCAACCTCCCACCAGACACAAATTCATTTACTACCCCACTCAATTCAATTAAACTGCAACCAGGTACCTTCTGGATCTGCTTTTCCTTCATCGCCAGCCTCAAATCCAAGGCATCACTAAATCGGCTGTGACCTGCGTAAGCATTTGTCAATGGCACATACCAAGAGCTATCACATGGATCCAACTGAATCATCTTCTTCGCTACCCATTCACCCATCTCAACATTCCCATGACTGCCACAGGCTGAAAGCAAGGACCCCCACAGAACACTGTCAGGGTCAAGAGGCATACTTTTTATTAGGTCTTCAGCCTCTTCAAGATAGCCTGCTCGGCCGAGGACATCGACCATGCAACTATAATGCTTGATCGTGGGTTCAATTCCATATGTTTCGATCATTAGAGAAAGATAGTATCGTGCTTTCTCAACCATACCAGAATGATTACAAGCAGTTAGAATCCCCAAGAAACTAACTGCATCGGGCCTCAAGTTCGAGGATTGGAGCCTCGAGAACAGCTTGATTGCTTCCTTTCCACGGCCATGCACTGCTAGGCCAGATATCAAAGCGTTCCAAGATGAAAGCCCTTTTTGTGGGGCCACCTCAAACACCTGAATAGCCTTATCAACACGACCACATTTGCAATACATATCTATGAGTGCTGTCAAAAGTATCACACTCACTTCAATTCCATTCTTCTTGACATAAGCATGAATCCATTCCCCTTGTTCAAGTGCCCCCAAGTGAGCACAAGCAGCTAAAAGGCTAGCCATGGTAAACACACACGGGTCGAATCCAGACTCCTGCATCTGACAAAAGAGATTCAACGCCTCCTTGAACTTCCCATTTCTAACATATCCACTAATCATTGAATTCCATGACACAGTGCTCCGTATCGGCATTTTATCAAACAAGCGTCTTGAGGAATCAATCTCACCACTTCTAGCTAAGCCCAAGATCATAGAATTCCAAGAAACCACATCAAACTTGAATCTTCGTTGAACAACTTTTGTGCAGAGGCCAAGTAGCCACAAACTGCATACATGAAGATCAAAGAATTGCAGATGTAAGGATCAGACAGTAGCCCGAGTTTCAGAATCCTTCCATGCAATTGCTCGCCATCATGGGCCATGCCCATTTGTCCATATACCTTGAAAAGAGAAGGGTATGTGAGTGGCTGTGGTTGGACAGGAGAGTGCAGCATTTGGTAGAAGATGGAGATGGACTGTTGGGGATTCGAGCTTTGCGAGAAGCCTCTGATGATGGTGTTGTATGTGAAATGATTTGGGTTTCGGATGTGAGAAAAGAGGAGCATGGCATAGTCAATGTCTCCGAAAGGGGAAATGGCACAGAAAGCTAGGACTCTACTCATGGCAATGGTGTCCTGGTATAGACCAGTTTTAATGATTTGGGCGTGGAGTTTCTTCAGGTCCCTCATGCTGCTGCATCTTTGTTCTAGCGTGGACAGGGATGGATGGTCAGAAATGAATTTGTAAATGGAAGGTGAGAAGGAGACTTGACATACACATGGGGGCATTTCCTTCCGCTGGCTGGAGTTGAGACGCAGAATTCTACCAAGAGGAGAAAATTTCACAGACACCCACCCATCTCCAAGTGGCCTTTTCTTTATCCTCTCAACTGAATTGTTGAGTGTGCAACACGACAAACTGGGGATTGTTTTGCCTGCGCCCACTTGAAAAAAGTGTTGCCACATTCTAAGCGATATGACGAAATCGGTACTGTCCAATTTTTGGAATATATGCTAAACGTTCAACCCCATTAAATTTTGATTGAATCGACAGCTGTGATGATCATCACTATCTGCTAACAAACTATGAAAGAACAATCTAGCATTGCTTTTTGTGCTGGTCCCTGCCACTCACGTTACAAGTAGTTCTCTTACCACCTAATCCTGGGTTATAGGATTAAATATGGACTGTTTATCTTCAGTTATGTTATCTTTAACCGTTCATTTGATGTCCCCGCCTATTGGTACTAGGGAGGTATCCTTTTTATTATTCCATCTATTCATTGCTTCACGTTTTGGGCTTGAAATTAACCTATTTGCACAAGTTGTTTACAGTTAGAACTGTCCAAACAGTAAATAGTCCCTCTTTGGCTCTTACTGTAAAATAATAAAATTACACGTTATTCTTGAGTTGCTTTAATCCACCATTTGCAATGATGCATGCCTTATGCATTGAGAAGAAATGCGACCTATACCTATCAAAGGAAAACGCAATTATACGAAGACTACTTTCACGCACCTAAAAGCACTATTGCAGTGTTTGTTAAAACATTTATAAGGACTTGACGAAACCGCAGAAGCCCAAACACAACGTTTCGAGAGAAGCGGAAAATTTCTGCTTCTCTATGGCTTAATGTGTTAACGAATTTTTTCAGAGGTCTAGTGGGAAAACTTTTCCAGAGGCCCGTTTGCTAGTCTGACAAATCGCTGCAAGTAAATATGGTATGTAGCTGTATATCATTTAAACTATAAACTATTTTGTAGCTGAAACTACAATGTTTGGTGTATTTTGGTTAGTAGTATTTTAAAATTAGATTTTCAAAACTGTCCCCTTTAATTTTATGTAATATTTATCTATCATCATTTTTTAACAAATTTATTTTTATATTTGTTCACTGTTATTCTAACATTATTTTCAATTTTGGTGATGTTATTTTTAACATTTTTAAATTAATAAAAAAATACCAATTCAAATGAAAGAAGGTGGTATCATAAGATTCATAAGTTGAATGGTGCTTTTTTCTTTTAAGATTTATTTGTTTTAAGATAAAAAAATGGTAAAAGCACTTTTAGTAAAAACTGGATAAAGTTTTTTTCTCTCTTATATTGAAGTAAAATTTAATATCATATAATTATCTTATTTTTATATTAGTGTTTATCTTTGAAAAAAAAAAGCTCATCTATTTCATTTTATCAATTTCTTTTTTTTTGCTTTTCCTCTTTACCTTAAAGTAAACACACTTTAATCTATTTTGTTTCACGTAAATTGGCAAATGTCTAAAAATAATGCCTAAAATATCTTATTCCATCCATTTCTATCATCAATCTTGGAACCATTTCTTGAGATTACCATATTGGAAGTGTGTCAAGAAGCCCACTTGTGCTCCTCGCAACCGTTAGCATGTGTAGTGGAATCACAAGCAAATATTAGAAATTAAAGTATAATGCAAGATTTTAGAATGCTAAACAATAAAGATAGAATTAATTAAGTATACTATCATAATTTTTTAGAAAAGGTGATATTTGGTTCTTTTATATAAGATGCAATGAAAGTCTAATTGGCAACCTTAGCTTGAAAAAGATTCACAAACATGAATGATATTCATATATATATATGTATGTATGTATGTATTTTATCATATATTAATATTAATATTAAAAATATTAAGTATTTTTCTTCTCCTAAGTTAACAATATATATTGAAAATATTTATTATTAATATTTATTTTAAATTTTAAAATTTGATCTGTATATTATATTATTTAAATAATTCTTTGGAAGATAATTAGTGATGAAGTTAAAGTATAATTTTTTTATCCTTTTTTGTCATTTGCATGATAAAAATACTTTCATCATATTATAGTCAAACAAATAATTAATATCTAAAGTACTTTTACTTCAGTACTTTTTACTAAAGTTTTATTGTAAATAGCACTTCTTTAAAAAGTACTTAATTCCACAGCGAGGCTAAACAAAGCCTAAGATGTCTAAGCCATGCATGCCCATCCCTCTCATCACACATGCAACAACATTATGTGCCATTGTTGTTATAATCGAGTGGACCCACTCTAGATTGGCTTCCTTAGGATTAATGCGAACCGCCAACCACAAAATCATAGCCTTAGGTAAGTCCTTATTTCAGTCAACCATGCTCATTTAAAGCAGATTTCGACATATGAAATTGAGCAATTCTGGGTCTGCATTTCATTTGATTACAAATGCAAATGCCTTTAGATAACTAATTAAGTGTTGGGTTCACCCACTCGCTATTAAAATATTAAATTTTAGTAGTTAAATATTTACTCTTGAATTATTATAATTTTTGTTAATTAATTAATGTATCCGAGTACACCTATTATTATACATAAAAACATGTATAAAATTTAAAATTCACTTGGATCTATCCACTTAAATATTAAAATGTTATAAAATCCTATAAAATCAATATTATAGATATAATGAATACATTAGAAGGTTTAGTTATTTAATTAAAAGTATGTGGGTTCCCTTAAATGATCAATAAATTGTAATTATTGAAATTCATTCTCAGATTAATTTTAATTTTATAATAAAATAAGTTGTCTTAAAACAATCTTTGAGGCCCTAGTGGTGTGTTGTCATAGGTAACCAAATTTATAACCTTACTCCAATTAAATTACCCATAGTAGTGTGAATAAGGGTCAATCCCATGAGGAGTATTTAGTTTAATTTTATGCAAAGTGAACAAGAAAGGGGGGTTTTGAATGTAATGAAGAAAGTATTATAAAAGAAATCTATCAGAGAAGAAAACCTTGGTTCAAGTCAATATCCACCATCAGAATCTCATAACTAATCATTGATACAATTATAAATCAAATCATACTTTGAATATTCACCATTAAATTATTTTTCCTATCTCTCCTTCAACATAATTAATTAGAAACTAGTGTTCTAATTAACCCTAACTACTAAACAACCCAAGACCAGTGCTAAAGGTTTAATCTAATAGCAGCCTTAAGATTTATAGAGATTGGTGAAGTTAAGCAACACGAGCACTAGCGGTTATATTTAATTTAGTTAAATATTCTTTCTAAGATTTAATAATTGCAACAATAGCAAATTATTAAACCCTAATTGCTTCACAAATTAGAGGGATCAAACGATTACGAATTTGATATCTAATCTAGCAATAGATAGCACTGAATAATAAACTAGTAGGCCTCTTAGCAATTAAACACAACAATCATAATCATAAACAAATAAGAACATTTAATACTCAAAGTATGTCTTGTCATGCCCCACCTTCCGAGGCGCGACTTATCATTTTGTATTATTTTTTACCTTGACTTGCCCACTTTTAGGGTGGGATGCTCAAGTTTCATTTTTTTGGAACTTGACTATTTTCTTCAGTAAAAGAACAAAACATCCCCTAAATTATTAGGGTTTAATCTGTACAATTATTTATCAAATATAATAAAATAATAATATAAATTCTAAACTGATACATCAACTCGCCCACAGCCCAAGATCTGGACAGAATCATGGTGGCAATCTATATCCTTAAAATTATGAACAAACTAATGATTAAATCATTAAGAAATGCCACTACTAACAATTATTAACCTAGTTTCTTCAATATCAAATACACCTCAATTAAAACTTATTAATTACAACTGTACATCAATCGAAATCATTAAATATAAATATATACATACAATGAGATTCTAACCCCAACATTTAGTCACAGCATAAGAATATGTCTTCTTGTCCTATTTACCAATAATCTACAATGGGGATTCTTCACTTGGCCATTAGCTAAAAATATAAATAAGAAGACATGAGTCCGGGCAACTCAGTAAGTAGACAAATGTAATAAATAATAATTATCCTCCAATTAGAATATTTCATATCAAGTAATCAATATTCATCCTTTTAAATAATCACAAATGGATATATGTTCATCAATATTACCAAATAAAGAACTTCTATGTTATTTCCATCCAATCCATCAAGCTCATGTTAGACCAATCTTCAAATTAAACATACAATGAAGGGATCTTATCTATCCCTCACATCAACCATCCACACTAAACCAAGCATCAATTTTAATCAAACATTGGATATCCACTATCCCCAACTAAAACATACATGCCTTAATTCATACAAACGGGTTAATTCCCATGCATTTAACAAACATGTTCGACTTTTAAACAAATGAGATAAACATTATCCCTAGTCATCAAATGAAAACAAATGCCTACTTACCTCAGGTTCTTAGCTCCCAATCGTTCCTCTAACTCTAAACCTTTTCATCTTTTTTAGATCATCCTATACAGGGTAATAATCTTAATCATTTACAATTGCAACTCTTAATTTATTTTCTTCTAATGTATTTCAGATATACACAAAAATCCTCTTTAATCTTAATTAGATCATAATCAAAAATTCAATTACACCGGTCCAAATTACTCCATACAAGTTCTAAAACATCATAATTTCGATATTAATCAATTTTCCATGTTAATTTCACATAATTCATAAAATTTCCTAATTTTTACTATTCATAGAAACCCTATCTTGGCAAAATCATTAGTTTTTATGCCCAAATCAGTTCTAACATATCATTAAGCATAGTTAAATTATTTTTCCCATGATTTAGACAACATACATTATGAAATTTCTCCCAAAATTACTATTCACAATATTTATAAAACCCTAGCTAAGCAAAAACAGAAATTCGAATAGGAAAAATCATCTTATCGGAGATTCCAAGCATAGCTTCCATCCATGAATAAGAATCCGAGCCCAACACTCCCACTAGCTCACTTCACTTAGAAGAAATCGGTGTTACCTCAATTTCCCACCATTCAAAATCCTAAAACTCAAGCTTAGGGACGTGCTTTCATGATTTTTCACTTAAACAAGAGATTTTCCAAGCTAAAAGGGCATGAATTTGGGTTGGACGCATGGGTTTGGGGTCTAGGGAAGAAAGAAAACAGAATGGAATAAGAAAATGGGATGGCCCAAGGCTTTAAAAAGTTGCATTTTTTGGTGCTCCAGCATGCCAGCAAACCCTTGTCATGGCAGAAAAAAGCCTTACCATGGCAAGATCTTCCTGGACGGCCAAAATGTGCAATTTTTGGAGCCTTGCTGTGGCAGAAAATGACCTTGCCATAGCAAGGTCCTACTGGATGCCAAAAAATGTGTTTTCTAGGGGCTTGCAACGGCAAATGGTATGCTCAAAATACTATCACTATGTCAAACAAAAGAGCTTACCACTGCAGAGAAAAGCTTTGTTGTGGCAAGCTCTTTCTGTCTGACATAGTGATAGTATTTTGAGCATAACATTTGCATATGATGTCCAAATGATGTGATTTTTAAGGCACAAGAAATATAACTTCAAGGGATATAACTGTTATGTTAACAACTTTTTCCAAATCATCTCCTAAATTATATCAAAAATTTCAATAACATTGACCTATCTCATTCATCTTGTTATTTTTCTATCATTTGGAACAACTTTGGTATGTTAGTCATAACTTCCTCATATGACATTCGAATGGAGTAATTTTTTTTTCATTAAACATATAATTTCATGATCTATAACTTTAATGTTGAACACTTTTTCAAAATAGTCCATTATCCATGTCAACAATCAATCACAATGACCTATTTTTCAAATTCAACATTTTTATAATACACATTGTGCCCCTTTAGTTTTCTTCCAAATTTTCAACTTTTCTCTCATCTATCATCACTAAACTTTTAATCATTTCATTTTTCATTAATTTCATGCATAATCATCCTCAAATACTCATTTAAGAAATTAATTCTCACCCCAAATCCAATAATAACTTGTCCATCGTAATAGGTTATTCAATTTCCGAATTTGTATTTAAACAAAATCATCAATAGCCCCATTTCCCATAAAATACTTTAAACATCATAACTATTGCCTTCCACATATCATATAAATTAAATGGGACATGTTTATACTATTTTCCATCTCGTTTGAGTTCAATTGCCAAAAATCACTTATTCAGTTCTTTTTGACCAAATTTTCTGCTATAAGTAACTCCATATGCCATTTTCATTCCAAGTTGTGTCCAATACTCAAACTGATGCTTGACACACATTACAATACGTATGATGACTAGTTTAGATCCTTTATATAGCTCAAATAATGCTTTTGGTCAAATTCACCTATTAAGTTCTGTTCACATAACCTTCAACTTAATAGTTTAAAATTCCAAAATTATCTCAAAATTTTGATTCAATATCTCATACATATCACATTATATATAACAATCATGCTATATTGGTTATTCAAGTCATATACATAACTTTACTCAACATCACCACTTAAGTTCTTTTTTACTCAAAACTACTAATGAAGCCATTCTCTTTGTTCAATTCAATTTTTTATAACAAATTTTCTTATAAAACACCATGTATCACCTCAATTCTTCATTTTACTAAATGCAAAAAAATTCTCCCAAATTTCAACACCACAGGTGTTACAGACTCCCCTCCTTATAAAAAATTTCATCCTTGAAACTTCGAGTACTATTTGATTCTTGTTATTTCCTTAAGTTTACAAATCAATATACAGAAATGTATCCTAGTAACATTCATATTCCATTGCCCATTACTCATATCAGCTTTTCATTAAAACTTTCATCATATGAGATTCACAATGATAATGCTACTATAATATTCAAATATGATCATTTATAACGGCCATTTACATATCCATGGGTAACACTATTTATAGAATCCATTAAATGACACTCAATGTTTAAAATTCATAATTCATTACATAACAAGACTATTGTTATTTCATTAACCAACCCATATCATGCTACAAAATTCCATGATAGTAATCCACATAGGCTTACCAATCATTTGAGTTCCTCAAAAGACATGAAACATACAATGTAAGCTCGTAATATAATTCACTATGACATTTATGGGGAGTTATACAACTTCATTTCTAAATTTGTCAATTAACATAATTCAATGTACTCAAAAAGCCTCATTTCAATCCATATACAAATATACATGATGCATTCTTTACCAATCATAACATCAACAACTCACTTACGATTGCTTATACATTTTACACTTCAAATTTGTATATATAAACAAATGGAATAAACATTGTTCCTATTCACCATTTTGTTCAATTGAATTACTCACAAGCAAATTTATTCAACAACTCATGAAGATATCATTCGTTACAATTGTCAATTATATCCATAGAATTTAACAAACCACCCTCAAAATTCCTAACATAACATCCAGGAATCAGAACATAACATACTACCTTTGCTAACATCGACCAATTATTCAATACCAACAGTCAATTACTTTACTCATATTTGAATCATTTACTGCACATTCATTATATCTCATTGATTGCTAGCCAATACCTTCCTCAGGGGTTACAAACATAGTGGATACAGCCACAATCCAAGTGGACTTAGCCACAAACCAAAGTGGACATAGCCATGAACCAAAAGGACTTGAACCAAAGTGGACATAGCCATGAACCAAAAGGACTTGATGGGCTTACAACTTAGGTGTGATCCGGTCCATCCATACAATCCCAGCTATGAATGTAACCAAATCCATGACAATACGATCAATGTCATTTATGGTATTTAGCCATCAATGCAACCAAGGAACTACAAGTTCTCCATTCACACCTACTAAATAAGCACAGAAGTCCCATACAATGGGCTGATTAGGCCTTTTCGCCATTTAAGACAACATCAAACAAACAAAGCCCTATCAGGAGTGAGATCCCAAATAATCCAAGTAGCCACCCTAGCAAGCATCCAAACCTCAAACACATATCAATCATGTTCTAAGAGGTGTCCAAATCCAAGCATATACTTTAGCCATGCATCCAAGCCTCAGTTAAATAGTCAAATATTCAAACCGTAATCGAATAATCAATGTTTAAATCTTAATCAATTAATCAATATCCAAACCTCAGTCAATTAACCATACCTAATTTTATAGCAATGGTACTATAACAAACAACCAATCCCAAATATGTATAATTAATATCTTGATAAATATCTAAATTTATATTCATATAAATGATATCAATATTCAAATTTCAAGCATGCACTTATAATTCATGAAACATCACCAATCCTATTATGCCTCAAATTCTTAATACAACTACTAAACTCAAACATCAAATTACTAAACTCCCATTCATACTAAATTCAAGCCAAAATATATTAACCAAAGTAGTTAAAGCTTATAACAATATCCGATATCAACTATATAGAGGTACACAATTTTGTTAATCGCATTATTAATCAATATAATTTAATCCACTATAATGAAACTAAATGTCAATTAGCACACAATCATGGCATAGGCCAATTTATTCAAATCACATGCTTACAAATAAAGTTATTCAAACTTACTTAAGTATACTCATTTTGACCAAAGGAATCCCATGATTCCATCATAAAGCACTTAAGTAAATCAAAACTGAATCTAATTTCCAATACTGTTCACAAAACTTCACGATTTCATTAGTCTAATTCAAATACATTGCAAGACAATAGCCTTTATGCCTTCAAATACACC